>JBBBDQ010000327.1:317500-337500 GCA_037127315.1 Ascarosepion bandense
TATACATATACATATATATATATATATACATAATATATACATATACATATATATATATATATACATATATATATATACATATATATATATATATATATATATATACATATATATATATATACATATACATATATATATATGTATATATATATATATATACATATACATATATATATATATATACATATATATATATACATATATATATATACATATATATATATATATATATATATATATATATATATATATATATATATATATATATATATATATATAACATAATACACCGTATTCAAGAGAATACGGTGGATGCGGCGGAAGCAGTTCGAAGTGTAATAGCGCAACAGAAAAGAAACTCATTATACCAGGCGACGCTTTTCCGATCTTCTTATATCCGGTTGTTAAGTAAAAATGAATATTCCTTAAATGACAGCTACTTGTTAAACAATTTAATATAGCAAGTTACTGCAAAATCAGAAGATAAAGAAGAAAAAGGGATAAATTAAAAGTAACTGAAGGACCCTGGAAACAGTGAACTAAACACACAAAACATTATTGACAAATAGTAAATACGTGAACAGCACAATGCTTTCTAAATATATATGTGAAATTAAATAACAAAAAATAAATGCAAACAAAATATCATAGAAATAAGGAAAGCAGCATCAGACTACGATATTAAATACTAAATCTGTAAAATCTGACTGGACCATTTTATGCTCTACTCAGATTTTACAGTTTAAGTTATATTATCCAGAATTTGTCGAAAACAGCATGAAAGTATAGCCAACCTGGCCTTATATTGGCAGCTTATGACGAGAAATAGTTTCTTACCAGATTAAAACTAATTACTAAATAAAAAATTAGAGAAAATCTCAAAATCATCTAGAAAAAAAATAACAATTTTCCAACGTTACTTAAAAATTGAAAACTAAAAACAAATACTTTGTATGATACCATCATGAAAAATCCAAACACGTGTATTATAGGCAATGTAGATAATGTAATATACTTCAGATAAAGCCAATGTTTTAAACCAAAAAAATAAGATAAACAACTCCTGAAAATATCTAAACAAATGATTAAGTAGATAATAAACAAATAACAAATTATGATTGAATTCATAAACACAAGTAAATGTAAATGCAAATGTAATGTAAATAATAATAATAATAATAATAATAATAATAATAATAATAATAATCAAATATTTAATAAATCATAATGAATAATTATGAAAAAAACTAACAAACAAAACTATGAAATAACTACAAATAACTCTAATCTAGTCACAATTATTCCTACTCAAGAACTTCTAGAAGAATTTGAAAACCATTACTGCCCTTTTCAATAACAGTTAGTGTAATAGAATAGAACTTAACATATTACTCAATAAATCCAGGGCCTAACAAATAAAACCACAACTTTTAGGCAAAATTCAATTTTATTCATCAACATAGTCTCTTTCTAAGGTGATACACTGATTCAAACTATTCTCTACCAATTCCTTGCCTTTTTTGCAGAACGATTTGTCTTTGGCCTCAAAATACAAAAATCGTTGCGATCGACTTGTGACACGGTTCGTTGTCTTGGTGACAGATCACTTTTTTTGCAATTTCTTTGCTTCAAACGCACCAATAACGCTATATTATATTCACTATTGACAGTTCTTCATTTTTTAAGGAAATCAATGAACGAATTATGGAGGCAAGAAACCTTGCCTGCTGGTGTTTGCGTCTTTGGTCGTTTTTCACCTGCTTCAGTCTCCTCAGCTGACTGCCGGTTTGACTCTGGAGTGAAGTCGTGGATCCATGTTTCATCCAGTGTTACATATTTAAGCAAAAACTTCTTGTTGTTCCGTTGAAACAGTTGCAAACAGCGATCTGAATCGTCGACGCGTTGTTGTTTTTGATTGACTGTGAGGAAACGCAGAATCCACTTTGAACACAGCTTTCTCGTTGACAAATGTTCATGCAAAATGGTGAATATACTGTTTTATGATATGTTCAACTCTTCTGCTATCTCACACAACTTCAATTTACGATCGGCCAAAACGAGTTTGTGGACTTTTTTTGTTTTTTTTCCGGGGCAAACATCATTTGTGTTTGTACGACTGCATTTAAAGTCAGCATACCACTTCTTAACCGTTGTTTCCGACGGAACAGGGCCCGAATAACACTTATCAAGCCACTGCTTTGCTTGAACAGTACTTTTACCCATCAGGAAGAACTGCTTTATCAACACACGAAATTCAGATTTTTCCATTGTTTTGAAAATTTCCAACAATAGCTTTACTTAAATAACTGCAATTACTAAACTAATAATCCGATTGGGCACAAAGTTTGTCACGTCCATTTGAAGGTTAGTATTTCATAAAATTCATATGAACTTTCTTTTATTAATGCCGTCATCTATATGTCAAACCTGGGACTTATTGAATGATGCAATATTGACCTGCATATATAAATATTCAACATACATGACCTGAAGATTGTGTTCAAGTATAAAAGAGACGGTCCCCGCTTAATGTTAACCTCAGTGTCTACTAATATCTTTACATATCGTTCTATCTCTGATATTGAGCACATTGACTTATAATTATTTGAATTTGAATTTTAGTTTAGTTTAACGGAATATCAACCTCTGTGAGTTATTTAATGCCAAAAAGTTAGGGTTTTAAGGTATTTTTGAATTTTCAGTTATAGTGAGAAGTTTGATTTAGTCAGATTTTGATAAAAAATTATTTCTTATTTTATTTATTTTTAAAAGAGTTTTATTTTAATTTAGAAAACTGAAGATATCTTCTAGTATTGTATTAAAAATGTACTGCTGGTAATAATAAAAATGTATATTTTTTATATAAAAGTCTATTTTTATGTATATATTTCTATGAAATTTTTCATAGTGTTTTGACTCCAGTTGGGGGTTAACTACTTGCCCATAGCTGGGATTCTAACGGGTGCTACCACCCCGGGTCGGGGTGGATCAGGAAACAACAGCAAATAAAAGGTGGTTCCATGCTTCTCCCAACCTCCACATCAGAGTCCTTGCTGCCGGATGCAGTTTACCGTCATACCCAGTACTATACTCATAATTATACCTTAATTTTTACCTATATTAGTGATAAAATATATTAAAACTATATTTTTAACATATTTTACCTGTAGAATTCAAGTTAACAACTTAATATCATAACCTCTATGTTACCCTGATAAAAGAACTAATGATCGAATTGGTTTCATTTTATCAGGAGTACCATACACATCCAAGAATGTATCTAATGGCAGGCTAGCAAATGGACTGGCCCATTCTGATAGTAAACTGGCCTTTGCACTAATAAATATTGTCCTGATCTCTCTTGGTTGAAAGTTGCTTAGTCAATCTCTGTTGCTACTCGGTACTATATTACTTATTCTTCAGTACCTAAATGGGTGACCACTTAAGAATACCAGGTGCTGTAAGGTTGATATGATGGTCGTCTAACGGATAATGGCTCAGAGGACAGAGTTCCAATGCCAATCGGGGTATTTTTATTAATTTACGTGTAACTATAATTGGGAAATGTATGAATGTAACTCTTCCTTCCATATAGGGGTAAGTAGTAAAACTAAATGATTATTATGTCAAAATAATTATTCCAATCTAAAAATATTTTCCGATTTTAAATAGTCTCCAAAGAGTTCATAAGGCGTAAAATCGTATCAATTAATCTGAACATATATCAAACGCAAAATCAGTTTTGTAGTTTGTGTTGAATGCGAACAGGCTTGTCAGAAAGATAGTCTCGCAAGTTGTTGTTATTGATTACGATTATTATTGAATTGTAACATTGATTGTATGAAGAAGGTATCAATACTTTTTTATTTTTTGCGTGTTAATCAACAGACAGATATAATAAAAAAAATTCGCGGAGAAAGCTAAGAAATATTTTAAAGCATCGCAGAAACTGTCACGAGAAAATTTAAATATTTTCTTTTCAATTGTTAAAACATTCTAATGAGTGAATATTGTTTGCGTAAAGATTATTATCAGTTTAGTCAGGAAATAATGTTTGAATTTTAATCAATCTTTACTCCTGAATTAAAATATTTAAACATTGTTTATAAAATCGGATATATCAACATCTATACCTTTTTACCAGCAAATTAGGTTGTTCATAAAGTTATTTATTCTTTTACTTGCAGTATAGCCCGGCGTTGCTCGGGTGTAACGATAGCTTTAAAACTAAGCCATGGTCCTGGAGCTCAGACTCTTTGGACGTTTGCACGAAAGACTAAAAAGCAATAGTTGTTTCCAGTTAAAGCGAAATCGTAGACTGAAAGAAAAATGAATGGGTGTAAGTCAAATTTTGATTTCCTGGTATCGATATCAAATAAGTTTTTTTCGTCGTAAACTGAATTTTGAAGGCTAAATAAGTCCTCTGAGTAAATGGTATCATGGCTGAGACTAAGAACACACAATTATACCTACTTAGAGCCAAACCCGAAGCAAAAACTAAAATAAAAGGGCTGAAAAAAATACAGACATACAGGCAGATAAACAGACACACACACAAACACCTTGCCTTTTATTTATATATATTATCGATTTTCTGCACTATTGTAAGAACTGCAACCTTGAAACTTCTGAATATCGTTTCTTATGTCATTGTCTATGAGTGTATCAAATTTTATCAAAATCGGACCACTCCTTCTATAACCCGATTTTTTTTCAATTATCAATTTTCAATATTTATTGGTGGTAGCTCGACACAAAACCTACCTGAGAACACTCGCAGACGTTTATAGCACAACTGAGTAAATTTTCAAGAAAATCTGTTCAGCCGTTTCGGAGTCTATAGGTAACGGACACACACACAGACACATACACAGAGAAAAAATTTCATTTATAAATATGTTTAGATAATAAAGCTCTAAACGTGTGGACGTCAAGAAAACCTTCAATGCGATTTCTACATTATATCTTAAACGGAATTTCTTTTGGTTTAAGAAATTGTCAAGTGGGAAAAGTAGAAGTCTATAGGTAAGAGATAAGAGAAATATGGTGGGTGGGCCAAAGTCTCGTATTCCAAGTCGGTGAGCTTCTGCAATGCCACCCTGACAACATGTTGCCGTGAATTGTCATCAAGCAAAAAGTGGACCTGGTTGATTAACTGGTGCCGGTGGAATTTTACTTAACTGAATATGCATTTCGTTCTGTTGCTAGAAAAAAACTTCGACATTTTCTTCTTCTTTTCTTGCTGTGTTCCTTCAGGACGGAGGTGATCATAACCTTCCACATCTCCCCATCCCTAGTGGCTTCTAAGACGCTTTCTTCTGTTACCGAAACCCCACTCTGCCATCCATTTGTTCAAGCCTATTCCCCTTTTTCTCTTTTTCCTTCTATCTGACCAGTGAGTATCATTTTCTCCTAGCTCTTCTTCCTCATTACATGTCTCAGGGATTTTAGTTGTCCTTTCCTGGTATTAAGTATTAGTTTTCTTTTCGTTTCCATCTTCTCCAAAGACTCGTCGTTGCTCACATGGTATTCTCAGCATTCCTCTGTAGAACCACATTTCGGTTTCTACGAGTTTTTCCTTCATTTTTTGAGGAGATTGTCTAGTTGGTTAACTCCAGAAATCTGCACTGGATAACGTCAGTAGCGGACCACAAGACAACCATCAACTACTTTTATTGAGGAAAATTCGGTTTTGGAAGGTATTTTGTGTCCTTAATCAGAATGAAGCCGATGAGCTGATCATTTACGACTGCCGTAAAGGATACATTGCTCATTAAAAATCACTATTCGATCAAGAAACATGGTCATTCGAATTTTGTACATGCTACATCGAACGAACTTCAAACCGTCAAACTCTTTGACTTTCCCTAAGTTCATGTGGAACCCAATTTTTAAAAACATATTCCGATATTGTCGAAATCCTGACAGTCATTACCTGAAACAAACCGCGGATACTTTAGATGTGTTCTGTTCCACTTATGCTTTCAGATGTTGTCAATTGCAGATGGACATCCTCTAACACCTTGATCTTCAAGACTTGTATCTCCACTGCGGAACTTCAGAAGTACTGTCCGATCACATCTGTATCATTTACCCTACGCTAAACACATCCCTTCTTTTTTATGTTTAAGATGACGGGTAGAAAATGTCTTAGTTTAAATTTTGAAAGAGATTGATATAAACTTAAAGAGAACAGTTTAGTCATTAGAATGAATAATATATTTTTGTGCAACCATTATATATATATATTAGAACACAAAAGGGTTATTCTACAATCCAGTACTATTTTCAAATCCATCCAATAAGTTCAATTCTAAGAAATTGATATTGTTGTGGATTCCATGTGATGAACCGCACAAAATAATGAATGACAAAACAGATATGGAGATAGAAAGGTATGTTATATTGAACGTAATATACAAACTTTAACGCAGGTTAGTAAATCTAGGAATACTATTAGCAAGAAATAAATATATACAAGTCTTGAAGTCGTTGGAAATAGTATATCCGGGTATATTATTCTCGCTAAGTGGAGCTCAGCTATTTTGACTTCTGATGCGGTAATCTCTGGGTAACTTCGGTATATCTCGGTAACTTACGTATCAATTCCGGTACTCTCCGATAACTCTAACGGATCCTTACTATCACTCTCAACTGCTGTTCTCTGTATGGCAGGAGTATATGTATACGCAGTCGAGATCCCACAACAGATATACAATTGAGAAAAAAAATCTTTAATCAATTAGGAGTAATATATTTTTGAGCAACTATTAAAATAATCAATTGAAATACAACTGGATAGGTTCCGACATTATTTTCCGAACAACCTAAAACTATTTTCCAGGGTATATACAGGATGCGTCACGTATTTGAGAACTGAGTTCTAAAAGAGATTGATATAAAATTAACAAAGAAGACACTTTAACTATTAGAAGTGTGTAATATGTTTTTGGTTGTACATGAAACTAAAGTAAAACAAGTAAAGAAATTTAAATAGCTGAGAATCTTTCTGAAAAAGAGGATGAAAAGTGCGACACTGATATCCAAAGACACATTGGCATGACCAAGAACGGACTTAAAAAAACAGCCACACTATTGACAGACAGGAAAATCTAATTGGAAACAAAGAAAAGAGTGCTGGACTGCTATGAGATGTCTGTCCTTCTGTAGAGCGTCAAATGTCAGACGATCTCCCCAAGGATGAAGAAGAGGCTCGTGGCAGGAGAAATGTGATTCTACAGAAGGATGCTGAGGATACCATAGACCGAACACTTGAGTAACAAGATGTTAGAAAAGGATGGAAACGAGAAAAAATCTTATACTTAACATCAGGAAGAGACAGCTGAGGTTGCTGAGACACGTAATATGAAAGAAAAGGCGGGGGCCAGAGAATTTAACACTCACAGGGCGGGATAGAGGGAAAGAAAGACAGGAAAAGCAGCATGAGACATATTTGATGGGCTTCAGAAAATAATGAGCGTAGCGGGGTTTAGGAGAGATACCAAGAAAAAAAATATTACGAGAGACGAGAGACAGGAGTAAGTAGAAGTCTATGATTGGCTACATCCTGAAGGGACAGGGCATATGATTGACAAAGAAGAATATATATATATATAATTAAATTTCTCTTTTAATTAAAAGTACATTGCAACACGGAAATTTCTATATTTGGGGATTTCTACCTCATCAGCAGACAATCATTTTTGTGAAAATGACAATAATCTAACATTGCCTGATGACGAGGTAGAAATCTTAAAACAGATATTTCCGTGTCGCAATGAATTTTTAATTAAAAAACAAATTTAATTATATGATTATATTATGCTCTATAATATTTCTTGTACTGAGCACTTTTATAAAAAAAAAAAAAGGAAATGCGGAAGAACTCGGAATTGTAAAACTGTTGGTCCTCTTCATTCTTCAATCTAAAAGAAACCCTTTTGTATTGTTCAAAACGTTTTGCCTGTATACTTTTTTCTATTTTTTAAAAGTAACGGTTAAGCTAATTTTGAAGAAATACTTTATAGAATTATCGAAAAATGCCTCTAAATAGCGAGGTTTGGTTTTCAGAAGGAAGTCCTCCAATTGATATTTAGTTTAAGCGTAAAATGTAGAAATTAGATTAAACCGATCACATAAAGATACGTTTTCCTGCGTCAAATTATGTGAAGACCTAAAATTACCTTTTTTTTTGCGTGATCAAACTGTTTATCTCAAATCAAAATGACTCAAACAAAGAAAGTCTGTTAAAAGTCTTATTTATTTTTTTCATTTTTCTTTCCAATATTAATTTAATTTTAGAGCTGTGCTTTGGTGCTTCTTTTTCGGGAAATTGTAAAAGAATGTCAGTCATTTTGTTTATTGTCTTTTCGTCTGCGGACCTAAAACTGTCATAAATAAAGAGCTTACAAGCGATTAGCAAAGGTTTTTGATATATGATGAAAACAGTATTTCTGTGGTAAACAAAAAGCTTTACTTGGCTTAGAACCTTGATTTATAGCTCGACCAAGAGAGCAATGACCACCCATTTTCTTATCAGTCGGTTCTGTGAACTCTAATCGAAGAAGTCAGGACAAAATGTCATTTCGACGTATGGTAATGGCAATAATAATATTAGCCGTTTCCTTATAAGGAAACATTCAAAATATACTGATCGAGTCGCTAGTACCAATCAAGTTACGCTTTTCTTTTATCACTGACCATCTGAATGAAATCAAAATCTAATATCTTTTCTCTTCATCTCTAATAATAATGGCAATATTCAGTTCGTTGGTCGACGTCAAGGGCGACTCAAAAGCTCTTATTTCTTTCGCTGCTACCTTGCAGTAGGGGTGGACTCGACTCTAATACCTGGCTTTCTAAACCTACCCTCGATCCTTCTCGTTGTTGCTTAGCGGAGAGGCCTCGAATACCATTTCTAAAGTTTTATTATAACCCGGATAGAGATCGAACCCACAACCTCCCGTCTGTGAACAATCTACCATTGCGCAACGATATTAATCCTTTCTTTATAAGGGAAACTTTTAGTGTATCGTTAACCTCATCTCTGTTCATAGTTATATCACATTAGGCATGTTGTGACAGAATGGGCTTTGCTAATTATGTTTGAAATTTATAAAATCCTTATATTAATATAATTTTTAAAGTAAATAAGTTTCTCAAGTCAATTAACCGTTATCACTCTTTTCAGTACTGTTGAAGTCTACTTTCTTAACCTATCATTTTATATGCTTATAGTAAGTATATTTATCACCAAGATATTTTCATCTTATGTTTCAACGAACTTAAATCCCTGGTGCCCCCACCACAAGAATTTACTCGTGCAACCAGACTGGCAACAAGGTCCCACCCATTTACAGTTAGTTCAACCAAATGCAGACGACAATTCTACTCCGTCAGCTTCTTTTCTCGCACTTCCCGCCTGTGCAACTCCCTTCCATATATTTGCTTTCCTGACGGCTACAACCTTCAGGAATTTAAATGCAATGTCAATACCCATCTCTTATCCACTTGACCCCAGAGCTTTCCACATCACCCCGTATATCTTGTTCTTTTCCTTTCTCTCTACCTTCGCAACTGTCTTCACTCCTGTGTTCCCATCCTTCTCTTACCCTTTCTCTGACACTTGCTGTAACTGGTTCGTCTTTCTCTTCACTCTCTGCCTGTCTAAACTCTTACTCTTATGTAGCCCCTTGCGAATCAGTGGGGGTACAGCCTTGCTTTGGGTGAAACAATTAAAAAAATCTCCTTAAATTTTTTATAACTGTTTTTTCTTTCGAATAGAATCATTAATAGATCAATGGATATTATGGCAACTTAGATTCAATGGATAAAGTTTTTTTCCGCGGTTGAAGGGAGAGATCGCACTATGTTAATTATTTGGAAAGTATTTTAACAGAACAAAGGGAGCACTGGAAAGGCGACAAATGTTTTCCAGTTAAGAGAAAGTAAGCAAAGTATTAAGAAATAGAAACATTTCGTTTGGAAGTAAGAAAGAATTGCAACGTCTTTAAGGACACATGGTCCAGTGGATATAGACGTTGATTAGTTGACTCTTAGAGTTGTGAGTTCAATACCAGACTACTGCAGTGGTGAACAAGTAACTTGCAGGATTAGAGGGAGATAACACATACAACGGCTAAAACGGCAACAAAGATGAGGACAATAGTCCGAATACTGTAAATACTACCTCATCTCAGAAATATAGACAATTGCAGAACTGTTACGTAATATCGGTCCTAACATATGAAAGTTAACACTGAACAATTATTCGCATCAATAAATTGAAAATAAAAGACTTAAAACAACATGACACGACTGTAGATGCACATATCGATACTGAGAATGTTATGGACAGAGCATGCGAGTAATGAGGAAGTTTTAAGGAAAATGGAAATAAAAAGGACGCTTATACTTTGAATCAGAAAGTGACGGTTGAACCTTCTAGAACACATAAGAAGGAAAGACGGCTTGGATAATTTGACACTCATAGAATATATTGAAGACAAAAGGAAAGAAACGAGAACCAAAATAATGTGTGTAAATTGATAGCAGAACGGGAACTAAGCGGTTTGTCAATAAGACAGACGCTACTAAGAGCTACAAAGAATAGATGGTGATAGAGAGATTTGACTGTCAAGGTCATGAAAGGATGCAGTACATATAATAATAATAAGAAATTCATTTGCAGGAATATTGAATTAGTTAAGAATAAAATACCGTCACTTTTAATATCGACTGTAAGGATCCCTTTTTTACTCATTCTTATAATGATTTCCCTACCGCTTGTCTGTTCCGAGGATTGATACATTTTAATGAAATTGTAATATGAACTAATTATATATAAATCGTTGACATAAATTTATATTAAGCTTGAGTTTTCAATAACGGTTTTTGGTCTTTGTATAGTTGTGCGTTGTGGTACAGTGGATATCGGCTCGGAACGAGAAACCGGGTAGACGAGTTCGAATTCCAGTTGAACCCATTGTATTCACTTACGCGCAAATACCCTTGGGAAAGGTATTAATCCGTCTCTTCCTTCAAGTTATGGGTTAAATAGCAGGACAGATTGGGTTCTATAGCCTTGGTCGGCAACCAGTCTACCGCAGAAAGCAATGGCAACCTACTACGGGATAATCTTCTGCTCAGTCGAGACATGATCGCCCAAGCGTGTATCACGTATGGCACTTAACTGACTGACTGATAGTCACCTGTTTTATCTGCTTACACAAATATAAAAAAAAAGTGTAAAAGTCAAACTTGTGTTATGCAAAGTGATGGTTGGAAATAATCTTCTGCAAGAGATAAGAAGCAAATCGGGTAAAGTACGTGATTTGATCAGGCCTATTAAAAAATTGTAAAAATATATCCGGTAGATAAAGCAGAACAAAAACACGAATGAGTTTTATCTAGAACTGTAATGCGATTAACTGCGGCAAAAACCATTTAAGTAGAAAAAATAGTACATCTGAAATAATGAAGACGAAAACAAAAAGGTTACAAACATGAAATGGCGCCAATAGAAAATAAGAATGCTAATATCTGTTATAAAAATTTAAAGTATAGCTTCATGAAAGGGTTTTAAATCTTATCAAATAAGGTCTTGTCTTTTTTAAAATCATAAAGATAAAAGAAATTACCGAGTGTGAAATAATCAGAAAACGAAGAAAAACATTATTAAACAGTGAGAACAATGAAAGAAGAGGAATAAAGTAGATGACAATTGACATTCCATTTAAATTCTTGAACATGAAAATTGGCTGAGAAGCAAAATGCCGGAAGAGTTCTCAACCAGTTTAAACTTATTCTTTTAATAATAATAGTGAAGTTTGGGCTTAAATTTCGAAAGTATTTGAAAAGATTTGGGATTCTGGTCTTTTTCAGAAATTGAAAGATTATGTTATTTCTGGACGGATTTACATCCTACCCGGTAAACAAAATGAAAAGATTGAAATAAAAAAAAAGATAGACCATTCGAAAAGAAAAGAAACTTATAGTGATAGAGTAAGCGAGAGATAAATTTGGCCACCGGTGCCCTTACGTAATAAGCGACTGCAGGTTCCAAGGAGAAAGTCCATCATCATTTATAATGGGTAACATGCTTGAGTTGAAACACATCTTATGAAAAAAACAAAACAAAACAAGAAAATGAATGTAAACTGGCCTAGAGATTGTAAAGTCCTCACTAAAGGAAACTTTGTCTCGTGACAAACATTTTTATACCATTTTTTTCCATCACGAGTAGCAACTAAAATACAGTTTATAGTAATGGAATAATAATAATAATAATAATAATAATAATAATAATAATGATAATGAGCTTAAATTTATAAAATCTACACACCATAGAGAAATTTCTTTAAAAAATAATCCTGAAAAAATCCATTTAAAATTATAATTCATATTTACTGAAAAACTAGAACGATTAATAGATTTCAATTAAATTAGATACCTCCAATTTTCGACAAAAACCCAACAGAGCATATTTAAAAAAAAGCCTCAGACATAAAACATGCAAGTTCGAAATATGCCTTCTTCCTGGCTAGATTCTTCTTTCTCAGACATGCAAAGTAAATAATTTAACATGTACTCTAGGTATACGCCGCCGAAAGCTACTGGATTACAAAAGTTCTTTAATGTGATGTTGTTTAAAGTTCTTCCGAATGGTTGACATTCAAAGTGAATATTTTTAGGTTATTGAAAAGAATATTAAAATCACATGAATTTTTGGTTACGTGAAAAAATTACAAGCAATAAAGATAAAAAAAAGCGGAAAAATTATTTATCTGTTGAGGTGGAGAAGAGCTACAGACAGAAGTAGAAAGTGAAATGAAAATGTATGAAAAAAATTGGTAAGTTTGAAAATTAATTAAATATGACTCTATTTCTGAGATAAGTTGTTTTAATTATTTACACTTTATATTTTTCGGACTGTTGTTTTCATCGTTGTTGGCATATTCACAACATTTTGGCCGTTACAGGCTCCGAGCTTCTTCAGGTAATTGGAATTTCGAACTGAACGCTTTATTTTGTTCACCGATTTTGTTTAACGGCATATCAACCTCTGTGGGTTATTTAATGCCGAAAGGGTGGGAGTTTACGTTTATTTTTGTTATAGAGAGAAGGCTAATACAGTTAGATTATAATGAAACATTTTCTTTTAATTTTAGAAAACTGAAAACGTCTTCTAGTTTTGTATTTATAAACATTTTACTGAGAATATACATATTTTTTATAGAAGGTCATGATAATTTTTTTTTGTTGGTAATATTTTTTATTGAAAAAGTATATATTCTTTTTTATAAAAGTTTTTTTGTGTGTATATTATAAAATTTTATATTATTTTTGAGACTTTCATATTGTTTTTACCAGTTTGGGGGCTAGCTATTTGCCCATAGCTGGGGCCCTAACAGGTGCTACCACTATCTTATATTTAAAATTATCTAGAAGTGTAAGTATTATAACTAAGTAAATAAAAGTTAAAATACATCAAAAAGTCATTGGGGAAGATTTGATTAATAGAAATGCATTTTTTTTAAGGGAAAAAGTAAAAACTTCTTTTAAAATTGTATCATCTGCACTGGAAATAATGAAGAATTGTTAAAGAGAATTTTGATCTATCTATCTATCTATCTATCTATCTATCTATCTATCTATTTCATTTTTCATAATTTCACCAAAAGCAAAGTAGAACAGACACTGGTGAGCAGAGGGTTATATAAGAGATGAGTGATGAGAAAGAGGAACAATTTACCGGGGTGTCAGAGAATGGGTAAGGGAAGGAAGAGAATACTGCCTTAAAGAGGGCTGCATGAGAGTAAAGTGGAAAGGAAGAACATGATAGAAGGGTTGTCAGTGAAAGGATGAGAGTAAAGGAGATATGACAATTGACTTTGCATTTAAATTCTTGGAGATTGTAGCTGTCAGGGAAGCAATAATACGGAAGGGAATTCCACAAGCAGGAAGTGTGAGAAAAGAAGCTGATGGAGTAAAAGTTCCGCTAACATTTGATCGGTTTCACTTTAAAAGTGGGAGACCTAGTCGTTAGTCTAGTAGCTTGACTAAATTCATGCAGAGAGGGCACCAGGCAGTTAATCTCATCGGAGCAGAAACAGTGAAATTATTTTTAGAAGAGACAGAGAGAAGTCACATTACATTGTTAACAAAGTGACTGGAGTTGATCTATCTATCTATCTATCTATCTATCTATCTATCTATCTATCTATCTATCTATCTATCTATTTTAGTCTCTTCATTATCTATCTATCTATCTATCTATCTATCTATCTATCTATTTTAGTCTCTTCATTATCTATCTATCTATCTATCTATCTATCTATCTATCTATTTTAGTCTCTTCATTATCTATCTATCTATCTATCTATCTATCTATCTATCTATCTTTTAGTCTCTTCATTATCTATCTATCTATCTATCTATCTATCTATCTATCTATCTATCTATCTAGCTATCTATCTATCTATCTATCTATCTATCTATCTATCTATCTATCTCAGTCTCTTCATTATCTATCTATCTATCTATCTATCTATCTATCTATCTATCTATCTATCTTAGTCTCTTCATATCTATCTATCTATCTATCTATCTATCTATCTATCTATCTATCTATCTATCTATCTTTTTCAGTCTCTTCATTATCTATGTTTATTTATTATGTGTCTATCTGTGAATTGAATATATGAAACGGAATCCGACAATATGAATAAAATAAATATAGAACGGATAGGAAAAATGTGTTTTTAATACATGTTTCACTTTAGCAAGCTTCTTCAGAGATATTTTAAAGACGAATGATTAAGAAAAACAGTATGTTGTTATTATACTTTTCTTTCATTTATTATATACTATTATATATTATAGCATGTTATTTATATTGCTTAATTATAATAATATTGTAATGACATATGTTACGTTATTCATCATAAATCTTATATTTATGTTTTATTAATTCTATATAGTACTTATATTACTTACCTATTATATTGTAATAATTTTAATACATATGTAGTTAGTATTTTAATAAAAATTGTTTCATTAAAAGGTTCTTACAACTTATGTTCAAAATGTATTTATTTATAAAAGTTCACTTAATACTTGTTTGTATTATTTCGTTAGGATTTTAAACAGAGTGTATTTTGCTATATCATTCGCACGCATACTAACTTTACCGACTCAAAAATACACTCATAACACATTCATATATAAGTCTCTCTAACGCATACATTCATCAATGATTCGCTCATATCATTAAAAAAGAAATTCCATCTATTGACACTTGTATACATTATTTCGCTACAATTTTGAACGAAAATGTATTTCGTTTTGTCATTCGCATACATACGTTACCGACTTATAAACACACTTAATTCATGATAGTTTAAATACGCTTGACATTTGCATTGTTTTTGCATACATATACTTACATTATTGATAAACATCTAGTGTTTGTATTACAAATGGGTACGTGCTTTAACAGACATGATTTTTTCCTCGACATTTAAAATATCCATCTATTGCATAATTACAAGTGACACGAACCTTTCCAATGGAATCAAAACTCAATCAACATAATGTCTTTGTGAAGTTTTTTAAAAAATTTGTAAAAATAGAAAAAAAAACAAGATTCAGTTATTTGTTTAACAAATCTCTGAAGAAGCTTGTTAATTTTATATTGAAATAATTTTTCCATCCTGTATCTGTCTGTATCATTTTCTATCTATCTATCTATCTATCTATCTATCTATCTATCTATCTATCTATCTATCTATCTATCTATTGTTAAAAAAACAAAGCAAAAAACAACAAACAAAAACTGAACCAAATTTCAATTTCTTGGTACGATTTTAATTTTGGCCGCTGTAATCCAAAAACCGTGGTCTTGTTAGGCTTCATTTTTAGTAACATTTGGAAACAATGTTCAAAATAAGTCAGTATTTAGTCTATCTTTTAGATAAACAATTATAGTAGGCGACGAGTTCTGACTCTCAACCAACAAAACAATCATTGATCTCTTTTTGTGAAATTCGCTCTCTGCTAAACTGACATCCTTCAATCGGAAAGTGAGTGATTGATCACACCGAACACATATAGAATTTTTATCCTATTATAGCATAAAAAATGATTGAAAGCAAAAAACAAAAAAGAAAAAAAAACATGACAAAAATACCCAGAAAATACACATTGCTTTATCCTCAAATTAAGCTGATGAAGCTAGCCGCAGACAAAACACAGGGGAAAAAAATAATTTTCCCCTTGGATAAAAATTTAATGTTAACTTAAACTGTTTTTGCGGCCTAAAGAAACCCCCGCTTGTTTTAAACTACATGTTAGTGCCTGTATTGAGCAACCAGCGTATTATTTTAGAGAACAATTTTATAGCAAATTTTGAATAGACTTTGATAGACTATCGTCTGGTTCACACCCTGCTCGTCTTTTGATAAGGAGGACACGTTTATCCGATTTCCGGTTCCTTTCCTAAATTCTCATTTCCCTTGCGTCTTAGTGGCATTATCGCCTTTCTTGGGTGAAAATAATTAAAGAAAAACGATTAATTAGTTAATAAATAATTAAAAAATTGCATTTTAGTTTTGTTTATATAATTGGTTGGTTGCTTTTTAGCTGGATATACACACCCACAAAATCTGAATATTTTTTAGTCAATTTTATTTTATTTTTTACAGCAGTAATTGTTTTAGTTATACACGTCTTAGCCTGGGGGAAAGTTATGGATTCTTACCTTTTGTAAGATTATTTGTGCATAAGTGAATATAATGAACCCAACTAGAATTGGAACCTAGCTCTCTGATTAACAATACCGAAGAACTATTCATTACACCATCCGAAAATGTAAGAATACAGCACCTAGTGTTACCAACCGGTCATCCATCTAAGTACTGGTGATTTTCTAAGCGCAGATTAGATATGGCACAAGGCCGGAAGTAAGGGACACCGACTGAGGATTGAACTCACTACTCAATTGTAATGATTTTTTTTTTTAATCATTTCACCCCAAGCAAGGCATTCCACTGCCACTATTGCGCTTGGGGCTACATAGGGGGAGATAAATAGGAAGAGTGGTTAGATATTGGAAATGTCAGAAGGAGGGTGATAGATAGATGGGTAGGTGGGAAGAGTGTTTGAAAGAATGGAAGTTAGTGTGTTTGAAAATGGAAGTTAGTTTGTTAGGAGGTGTCTGCCCTATCCATTTTAGTAACGACCAGGCTCGATGTTGCTTAGGTTCAGTGATCTTAAGAGAACCAATATTTGTACGTGATGTAACCATAATCTTCTTGTTTATTAGTTCTACCCGACAATAATTTAAAAAAAAAAATTAACTTATTTTATGCAATCTCTCATTTCAGGACAGTCATGGCTTTTCATAACTTGCTATTTTTTGTGACTATCACAGTGTTCGCCTTACACTCCCTACGAGTCTCTATTCTGTAAATGATTAGGTACGTTAATCATTGCTTCAATATGTTCCTCTTACTTTCATCATGGGGTATTAAATTCTCCAAACTCTTCTTCCTTATCGTGTATCCCAGAAATATAAAGTAAAACTTTCTGAGCCGAAGTAAACGCGTACGTTACGTTTCTATGCACATGCTCAATCGAATCATATTGCTGTTGAAACACATTTTATGTTACCTCAAGAAAACGTCTAGCATTCCCTGTGACATAGGAGGATGGATATTACATAAAAGATGCATTGTTTCCAACCGAAAATTTTCTGTTCCTTAATATTTTTTTTTAGCTTTTAGAAGGCATTGTTTTTGTTAGTTTAATTTGTTTTCGGATTGCTGCTCCACATTAGCTAGTAGTCTGTCAGTTCTTATAAATTTTTATATAAGAATAAATTCGTATACTTTCTATTGGGACTGCACAGACTGTAAGTCTACAGCCGTTGGCAAGCAAAACAGATTATAAATACAGAATAAACCTCAGTCAAAAGATCGAATTCATTTCCCTTGAGAAACTTCTTTTACCGCAGCAGCTGCCTCACCAATCAGGCAATATTTATAAAAAAATTTTCAATCGACGATTTACTGACGTCTTTTGTGCTGTTATATATAAATATATATTATTTTTTATGGCATAAACGTAAGATATATATTATATAAATGATAAAAAACATTTCCGTTTAATCATCTTTTCTTTCAAAATTGTATTTGGTATATACCAAGAAAAGATGATAAAACGGAAATGGTTTTTGACAACACTGAAGGTAAGCAACATCGAAAATATGAAAGTAAGAGGGGCATATATTTTATTAAGTATGAGTTGTTTGGATTTAATGTACATGACCTCCAATATCTGAAGCTTCCATTTACAGTGTGTAAAAATAACCCTCAGATATTGGAGGCCATGTACATTAAATCCAAACAACTCACACTTAATAAAATCACGTTTAAATCCGGTCATAACACATTACATTGCATTTGAATATATGGTTCTGTTGTCATTTCGCACTATCACGCGGTGTGACGTCATAGAACCGCATTGCAAATTTGCGAACTGCGTTTGTTATTTTTGGTAACTATAGACGTTTCTTCGCGGATTTTTATGTCAACACAAAATAAAATCGTCGCTCATGGTGGATGTTATTGTATTACCGTCTTAATAACCTCTCTGAAGATGGCTCACGTGAGCCGAAAGCTTAGAACCAAATTAATAAAAATTATCCAAATTAATAAAAATTATCCAAATTTTGGAGAATTTTTGTCTTTATTTTCAACTGAAATTAAAGCCAAAATACGACGTTTAGAACGACTCATGATTAAATATAATAGACATTCACTGTCTCTTATATTTAACAGTATATGTTTAGAAAATTCTTTGCTGCCTCGATACACTTAATATATATATATATATATATATATATATATATATGAGTACAAAGAGTTTGTCTCTTTGTTCTTATAAATGCTCTATCTACACCATCTTATCGAGCACTTAAAATAAAAAGCTGCTTTCCAAAATATATTTCATCAGTAAAATCAACGAAAAATAACAATATTGATGCTAAACATTATTACAATATAATTGCATATTCATTATTAAAAATGTGGTACTCATATATATTATTTTAGCATAATTTATATATATATATATATATATATATATGTGTGTGTGTGTGTGTGTGTGTGTGTGTGTGTGTGTGTGTGTGTGTGTGTTCATATTGCACAATATTTGTTCTATTAATAAAATAGTGTGCAATGCACTATAACAGAGCTATAATCTATATTTTATTAAATACAGATATATTTCTCACCGGTAGCACGACTCGGTGTTTTATGCAAAATGCAATGTTCAGTAACATATTGTAAATTTTGTTAAATATATCTGGCAGTCCATAAGATTTTTCTTTTTTCCTTTTTTCCGAAGATTTTTCTTTTTTCCTTTTTTACTTTTTCCTCTTTTCACACTTTATTTTCTTTTATTCTTATACAATTTTTTTATTAAAATTACCCAAACAAAACAAAAAAAAAAAAGAAAAAAAAGAAAGAAAATAACCCACAAATTAAATAATCAATATATATGTGGTATGATCTATTTCCCTCATTTATAGATCTGTCCTGAAAACATTTATTCGAGAGAACTCTGCTTTTTTTCACCAAAACTTAATCTTGTCGAACACTCTGTCTCCGCGCGAAGTGGAACACAGACTATGTTCAGTCGAAGGCCAGAGTCTCGTCTTGGAAAAAATAGACAGATGCCCGATCCTGACCCGTGCAGGGTCTACGAGATATTTTTGCTCGGATTTAAGGGCTCGGTGTTCCCACTATAAAATGACCTTGTGCTGCATCCAGATTGTGGGATGGCAGGTAGATACCCAAAACTTAACCATGTCGAACTCTCTGCCTCCGAGCGGAGAGTAACCCAGACGAGGCTATGACAAAGGCCAGCCTCGGTGTTGGTAAAAAACAGACTGAGACCGACCATGCTTTATTAAGAGTTTAAGGGAAATTCCTGCAGTA
>JBBBDQ010000327.1:340000-417500 GCA_037127315.1 Ascarosepion bandense
CTAAGCCGCAGCTCTTCAGTCCCAAATCATAGAAGAGTTTATGTTTAAAATCCTAAAATTGTGTGTTGTATGATTTTGGTTTGAAGATCGGCGGCTTAGCTGCGAAATATGTATTACCCATGGATTTGTAGGATATTCAATTTTTTAAGAGTATATATATATATATATATATATATATATATATATATATATTGTTTGAATATTATTTTTAAAGGATAGTTGCATTTGAATAGATACTCTGTTTTTATATTTATACAGTATATTTATTTAATCGAGAAATCTTGCAGGATACGAACCTACGCTTTCTAAAGGTAACTGTCAACTGATCTGACACCTCTTAAACCGTTCAGCCAGGAAAGGCTTACAGTTAGACAAAACCCGAAGTTATCTCATTAAACACATCTTCCCCGATATTTTCCTGACAAGATTTCTCGATTATTCAAGCCGTCAGATATAAATAAATGTGTTGTTTTATAAGAAAAAAAACAGAATATCTACTCCAATACGAGTATCCATTAAAAATGTTAAACAAATAAATTAAAACTATGTCGGATGTGATACAGCGAAACAGGCTTGTATGTGGGAGACACGGTGTGTGTGTGTGTGTGTGTGTGTGTGTGTGTGTGTGTGTGTGTAATGGATAGCAGCGCTGAACGCGAAATAATACGTCTACTTTTACACAGAAATCTCTTTGAGAATGGTATGAATCCAACTCTTTTCCCCAAAATCTATGGTTTCATTAGCTGACCACACAGGACTGTCTTAACAGTGTAACGCAGAAATAAGCAGCAGCCTACTGCAAAAAGATTTCAGCCTAATCAGTCATGATTCAAAAGAGACATGATTGCCCAAGCATGTATCATGTACGGTACTTAACTGGCTGATATCTTTTAACGCGGGCGTATTGATATGCTCTCAACAAGGTTTCCCATTTCCGACAATTAGTATTTCAATAATAATTGAAATATTTTGACAGATTTAGGAGAACTGGTCGGGCTGAGAACTATTCAATGATGAGGAAGGACGAACGAATATTTGTACAAAAGTTGTAAACGAAAGTGTTCTTTTAAGGTTTCTTGTGTGCGCGCGGTGGTGAAATGGTTATCGGTTCGGAATGGGAAATCGGAGAGCCGAGTTCGAATTCTAGTTGAATTCGTTGCATTCACTTAAGCACAAATACCCTTGGAAAGATATTAATTCATCTCTTCTCGTTATTTAGCCTTGTTTGGTAATCAGTCTCCCGCAGAAAAGAAATGGCAACCTACTGCGAGAAAATATTCTGCCTTCTCAGTCATTGATAAAAAAAAGACATGATCGCCAAAGCACGTATGGCACTTGACTGATTGGCTGTCACTAAAAATATGCAATGATCGGAAATTCATTTTTTATCCTTCAGTTTAATTATAAACGTTTCTGTCAATTCAAAATTTTCAACTCTTATAATTCAGTTAGTTAGCTAATCTATCTCCTTGGTGTTCGAATTTTGTCTCGTGACATGTCTTTACCTCTGACCGTATCACAGTCGCACTAAGTAGAGGCCTATCAGAGAATGATCAAAGACATATATGTTTCGGCTTGTGTCTGGGACGCAGTGCCCACGCTATAGCTTTCTTTCAGGTGGTTTTGAATGACAGCCGATTCGATGGCAGGCACAGGTTCTTACCCCTTGCACGAAACAGGACATTATATCCAAGTGTTTTCAAGTTTGAAAACAATAAATTCTTACCCCGATTTTTTCTTCCTAATAATTTAACCACAATTTTTGGAATTGTTTGTTATTTTACTTCTTTCATTGTGAGCAACTGCATTGATTCTGGCGCCATTAAGTGTATCGAGTCACTAAGTACACTTTGTGTTTCATGAGGGGATTTTTTGTTTACTATTTCTTCCCCTTTTTTTCTCTTTCTTGAAAAGTTATCGAGACAACTTCTCAACATTTGCACTGTGTAACCTCTCGTATAAAATGTCCTCTAGAAAAAAATACAATTCTGTGTATTTTTTAATTCTTACACATGCACAAATGATACCAAGGTTCTTTTAGCTGATATTTGCATGAAAAAGATTATTCGTTTGTTTTTGCTCAATTAAGTCTGGCTTACAGACATATTTTGTTTTACCAATCGTTTGATAATTAATTAATAATAAAGATTTTTTTGATAATTTAAAAAAAATTCTTACTAATTATCTCTATTTAGCTTTACTTTAGGAGATTACACGGCTTCACTAAATGTATAACAATTCTCAGTCTTCTGTTTTTCTCAGTTTTCTGTAAGGAATATTTGCGTATAATACCTGTTCAGGTCACTTTATGTGTCCTGCTGACACTATGTAAACCAATACTATCAACCTCATTGTTAAGTCATCATCGTTTAAACCGGTTTCATCTCCATCCTATTCTGATGATGAGGGTAGCTAGATTCACAATGGAATTAAAAGCAAGACCTGTGAAATGGTGGATAAACCGTTTTCTAGAGTCAACGACTATCTGACATTATGGGGTAGACTGAGCTCCATAGCTATGTATGCAGCCAGTACGTTGATGACATGGCTTTGCTAGACTGAAGTCAATGGCCAGTGTAGAAGCTTCTTTCAATGTAATCAGTGGGCACGTGTCTGTGATCTTTTATGTTGGAAGATAATCGTTATAGTCTGATTTAGTGAGGAATGGATATGTGTGAACGAAAGTATCACTCTCTTTCAATTCAAATATGCGGAAATAACTGGCCAGTTGCTCAGTCACACAGAGACCCCACGACCACACTATGACGGACGATGAGGATGTATGACAGTCTTGTACAAACGTATGGGGTGGATCAGTTATTTGAAGAAACTGTTCGAGTGGAAATAATTTTTCATCGGTGGAATACAGAAGGAATATGGTTGGTTTGCTACAATGAAACCTGCATGATGGGTCTTAGCCGTGAAGTTTTAACCTGGCGGAAATGAAACCTTTCATGTCAATGGATAAAGTATGACATGTTTTAAAAGAAACTGCTGGTTTTAGATTCTCCTTTAGCGTATTGTTATGGGAACGTACCCATGTGACATATAAACTTTGTAGAGCAGAGAGAAAGAGAGTCCGTCGGGGTCCCTATTGCCAGAGATTTTTACCCCGTATGTGATTAGAAGTAATTTCTCGTTTTCTACTTTCAGATCAAACGGATGTCAATCAAGTTAGCTAGTTTGAATGCGAAGGGGTTGCGGGATCGGAGTAAAGCGGCCCGCCTCCTTCAGGACCTCTTATCTTTCGGCGTGGATGTGGCCGCGATCCAAGGGACTCACTTTGTTTGCGACGTCGATGCCTGTGTGCTGTGTAACGATTTTGTCGTCTACTCAGCATATGGGAACCGATTGGCTAAAGGAGTTTCTTTGCTGGTCAAGCAAAGAATAAATTCTTACCCCGATTTTTTCTTCCTAATAATTTAACCACAATTTTTGGAATTGTTTGTTATTTTACGCGGGAGTGGACCTTGTTCATGTCGGTGCAGAGGGCCGGTTGATCGTAGCCGATATTGTAGTGAAAAGCAACTCGTTTCGTCTGATTGCGGTTTATGCGCCCAATGATCGGGAGGAGCGGGTCTCTTTTTTTCGGCTGTTGGAGCCCTTCCTAGTTGATTCTTCACGTTTAGTCCTAATGGGGGACTGGAATGCCATCCTGAATCCCAAATGAGATAGAGGGAGGAACGCTAGTAAGTGGCGTGGTAATCGTAGCCTGGTTGATCTGATTAACGAATTTGGTTTCGTTGATACCGGGTCAATCATCCGGGTGGGAAAATGTGGACGTGGACGTGGACTCATAGTTGGCCTTCTGCCCGTGTATCTAGTTACCTGGATAGAATGTTAGTGAGAGAAGCCGACATAGATTTCCTAGATTGTCCGACATTCCACTGGTTAGGCTACTCGGACCACAAACTTGTTTGTGCCCGTGTAGCGTTAGACTTTAAGCCTAGAATTGCTGGTTACTGAAGTTCAATCAGTCCTTACTGGACAGGCGGAACTTTTGGCGCTAGCCAATTAACGCAGTGCAGCGGGTGTTGACTGGAGGAGTCATTGGGAATAAGTGGTGTGAGAATCTTAAGAATAGGATGAGGTCTTTCACCACTGATTATAGCCAACGGCTCAAACTAGATAAGGCTAACAAGGTGAAGACGCTTAAAGCTAATTTCTTCCGGGCGGAGGATGGTGGGGTACCCCTAGTGATAGCCTTAGCTAAGGAGGCGCTGGTGCTTTCGACTAGCGAGCGTTACATGTGTCAGGTAATAAGACATAGGTTAAGCAAGATGTCTTCCGAATCTGTAAACATGGGCGCAGAACTTCGTCGAGGCGGCGACCGGTACCTTCGAGAAGTGCGCGTCCAGGAGGGACATATTTTTCGGTCATCGGACGACATGTGCGAGGCCTTTCGGCGGCATTTCAAGAACCGGTTTACCAAGAAGCCTGGTCTCCGTGATGAGGAGTTTCGTAGATATTTGGCTGACTTCCCCCGGCTTTTGCCGGCTGATGCACCTAGCTGCGATTACTTAGGACGAAGTCTACGCGGCTTTGAAGAAGGTCGGCTGTGGCAAGTCGCCAGGTTTGGATGGTTTGCCCTATGAATTGTACTTGAGGCTGTTGCACATTTTTGTCCCGATCTTGACTATCGTGTTCAAAAACTGGTTCCGACAGGGGTCCATCCACAACTGGTTCACCAGGGTCGTGTTGAGAAAAGGCAAAAATATTGGGAGGGAACTAGATGGATACAGGCCCATAACTCTGCTAAACACAGAGTTAAAGATTTTGTCCAAGATCCTGTCGAATCGTTTGCAGCTAGTTGCCGAGTCTCTGTTGGGACCTGAACAGACTTGTGCTGTGAGGGGACGAACAATTCAGAGTATATTGGATTTGATTCGCACGATCCTAGAGGGTGTAAAATACGACGATGATGCCGCGCTGATCAATTTAGATCAGTCCAAAGCATTTGATAGTGTTAATCATGGGTAGCTGGCGCCTGTCCAGCGGGCCGCTGGATTCGCACCCGACTTCTGCCTCTGGATTAGCCTCCTGTATCAATCCCCAACGGCTGTGGTATATTTGAACGGAAAGTTGTCGAGCGTTTTTGCGCTGTCTAGGTCGGTCCGACATGGTTGTCCACTGTCGTCCTTTATGCATTGGCGTTGGAACCTCTCCTTCGCCGGTTAAGGGACAGGACGTGCAGTTCGGCTCTACGTAAAACCGCTGTCCCTGGTGGAGCTCGAGCCAGGGTTTCCGCGTACGCCGATGACGTCACTACTTTCGTGCCCTCCCGGAGTGACATCGAGGTGGCACAGAAGGCGCTTGAATGGTACAAACAGGTGACAGAGGCAAAGATTAACCGCGACAAGTCTCTCGGCTTGCGGTTAGGTGCCTGAAAGGATGGTACCCTCCCGGGGTCCTTTGACTGGACGGACGGCCCTGTTCGTATCCTTTGAGTGTGGTTTGGGCCCGACCTCCAGTTGGAGAAAAATTGGTCTGATGTACAGGCAAAGGTCGTCGCATCGGTCGAGATTTGGCGTCGAAGGAATTTGTCCTTAAAGGGTTTGGCTGAGGCGTGTGCTACATACGTCTTTCCCATTATCCTTTACCAGCTGTCTGTACTTCCACTTTTAGAACGGCGTGAGAAGGCGATCGAGAGTTTGCTATTCTCCCTTCTGTGGAGAGGACGCAAATATCACGTCGACAAGCGTGTCTGTTACCAACGTCTTTCTCATGGGGGTCTGGGAATGCCGCACTTGGTGAGTCACAAGCTCGCTTCAAGGGTGGTTTTTCTCAGACGTGCGTTTTTGGAAGACTCATTGATAACGGGGATAGTGAAGGACATGATCCCTAGCCTTACTATCACTCCCCCGGTCTCGAGGCGGTGCCGTAAACCACGAGGGCGATCGAGATTTCTCCTCGAATGTCTGGCGACCTTGAGGGCCATCCTCAGTCCAGTGACCTTTCATGGCCTAGGAAATTCTTCGATCAGGGATTAGTGGCGGGTGTCGCGAAGGATACACTACGCGAAGTGCTCGGCATGTCGGAGGAGGAGTATCGATCTTATTGGTCATGGGCGCCAGGTGCCGATTATCTCAACAACTCTGAGTTCTCACTTACATAGCGATTGGCTCGGAATAGGTTGTTTCTCAATGACGCGGCCTTCATACGGGGCCTGGCGGATTTTCCAGATTGTGAACGCTGTGACCTTGGTTTAATGGAGACGTCTGCGCACGCCTTCCACCATTGTTCTCCGGTTCGCTCTCTATGGGACCCTGTCGGCGATTTGACTGCTCGTATCACGCCCTGTGAGCTCGTGCTCATTGATCGTGCATACGCCTTTAACAATGTGTCGCCCCCGTTTTCGGGAGTGAAGTGAATGGTGTTTCTGTCGCCACGGCTCGAATGGCGATATGGACGACTTTCACATCAGTATCAGATCCGATATTTTGAGCATCAGCTCAAAATAAAGATTAGCTCTGATTAGAAATGGTTGACCAAAAGCGAAAGGTGGGTAAATGTGGCGAGCCTGGTTCGCGTGAATAGGACTAACGTTGATTTTCTCTTTTAGATATACTAGTCACATCAAGGGGGATCTGTTTGGAATCCTTCCCTGGTTAAGGTAGTTCCTTTTTGTGTACCTAGTTAATGAGAACGAATGTTAGTCCTAGCCTGTACCCGGCATTGTCTTTTGTTATGATCCAAGTCGAGATTCCCAATTTTCCCAGTTTTTATTTTTGTCCCGTTTTATCGCGTCTGGGTCAAGATTATATTCTCCCCATCCATTTTATTTTCTCCTCTCCACTCCCTGTAAAAACAGTGCCTCCTGATTTTGTCCTATGAGCAGAATACAGGGACCTCTTTGTTTTGTGGGTTGGTTGGGTCCAACTAACATCATGATTTTTGTTTGTATTTTTTGTTTTGCAAATTTATATCATGCCCCTCTCCACATATCATTTCATGATATATTTTTAAATATATTTTTGTATCTATTATTCACAATAGAATTTTTATACTCTTTTGCTTTTTTTAGGTCCCTGGTATATTGAGGTATTTTGGTGTATGAAGGATTGAATGATGATGGATATGTTCTTGTGGTGGATGAAAAAATTGTAAAGTATGTTTGGGTCGTGAGTCGGATTAGCTAGGTATAGGATAGGTACTGAAGACCAACCTGAGTTTTTTGCCCCTCTTGTATTTTTCATACAATAAATATTGAGAGAGAGAGAGATAGAGGTATATATATATATATATATATAGAGAGAGAGAGAGAGAGAGAGAGAGAGAGAGAGAGAGAGAGATTTATTCCAGCATAACTCTGACAGCTGCGCTAATAATCGTTCATTGGTATATGCTTGTACTACTGTCTAACACTATTCCGTATTTGTGTCTTTATTTCTGGCCCCCAAAGAACCACAACAACTTTGTGACTTTGTAACGAGGTCACAACACGTATTATATTCCTTGAGATTGTGGGTCATCATGATTATCTCCTTATTTCCCTTCATAATCCTTGTTCTTCCGTCCATTTTTACAAGTTTGTTAGGGGAATTTTCCTTCCCTTTTCTGCTTCAGATACAACCTGTGGGTGTCAAATTCTTCAAACTCTCTTTCCTCATTATGCATCAGAGAAATGTCAGGTCTTTCTAAGTATGCTTTTTGTGTCCATTTTCCTTATAATTTCTTTTTCTTAACACGCTGCGTACATTTTATTCTCCGCATCTTCCCTGTTGTCAAAAGTCTCGCCTTAACTGTGAGGGGATTGTCCAACATTTGCTGCCTTATTGAAGTATTGATATTGCATTGCAGTTTAGCTGGCGTTTCTTTGTTTTTGTCAAAGTTTGCCTGTTTCATAATACATTATTTAGATTTTGGAAGGCATCTATCCCAATGTGGATTTCAGTGTCACATGTAAAGCATTACTCAGATAACAATCCTGTTTTGAACAGTATTTGCATTGGGGGATGAGAAAAGCGAAATATAAAAAAATGATGCAAGTAATATACATTATAAAAAATAAAAATCGAAGACATTTACATCACAAATATTTTATCAGTTCTGTATGCGTTAAACAAGCTACGAAGAAAACGTCCTTTTAACAAGAAGTGATATCAGTGCTTCTTTTTATTTTTACTTAAATAATATCAGAAATTCTCAAGTAACAGTAGATAACTCTAAGAAGATAGCTTGCTTGGAAAGCATAATCTTGTAATGATCTCACACACCCAAGTGAAACAGAATAAAAGAGATTTGTGTAAGTCGCGATTCTCGATTGAGAGTTTTCGTGTTCGTCGCGTTGGCTCAGTGTTATCTATAATTCTATTATTATTCATCTGATAAGAGGACACATTAGGTATCCGATTCTGACCGGATTATAATCCAGTCCTGATCCTAGAAAAAATGTTATTCATCAGGTATTGCTTTTCTGAAAAGAATTCTGTGAATATTCATCTTTTTTTTTATTATGGTTGAAGGAATTTGATTAAGATTTATTTATAAGTGATGGTTAATGTAATTATTATAAATTCAGTGCAGTTACTATCAAATGGATAAAAATGGGTGTTCTATAAACGTCATCACTTAAAAAGTAAAATGTTAAGGTTTCAAAAGAGTCTCTTTTCCTTAAAACTTTTAAGCAACCGAGTGTTTTATAATGTAACAGTCATCAGCAACGAAGATTGTAGTCGGCGAACCGAGTTCGTATTCTGGCCTGCTTTGTTTCGATTACTCTCGTAAAAATGATTTTGGTAAAGGCCTGAATTTGTGTCTCCTTCACCAATATATAGATGAACCACTCGCAAGAAGGCATGCAGCGAGGCGGTCAGGTAGGCAGGTAGGCAGGCGGGAGTCGGCCCACGCACCACTCCCAATGGATACAGCTGTATTTGAGGTTGATTTACGACTTACGTGTTATTCACGGCTTATCAACTCTCAGCAAGTAATTTAAAACCAAAGACCTATTCTTAAATTAAAAGAATATTTTTGTGAGGCAGAGAAATAACAATGAGTTAATGATCATTGCCCTCCAAATCTTTCTATCTCATGTAGCCTTGATAACTTTTGTCTTGGTATTTCTCCCAAACACAGTTCTACCATCGATTTGTATACCATCAAGTATATCACGCGTTGTTTTCGATTGTCTTTCTTTTGTTCTATCTCTCTTGGGAGTATCAGACTCTCCCAACTCTCCTTCCTCATTGCGTGTCCTAGAAACGTCAGCTGTCTCTTTCTGATGTTTATAAGTTTCCTTTTTGTTTTCGAAAATTTTCGTCATAGCATCACTTACACACATGTCCATGTGTGTAAGTGATGATACACTTACACACATGGACAGAACATTTGCGTTACTGATACAAGTCTTGCTAATTATCCCATAGTTTCGGGAGAACAGGTACACACATATACTGTCCCAAAGAATATTTTCGCATAAATCAAGAACAGAAACGGAATTTGAACTTGACTTTCCGATGAATAATTTGGAGCCATTACCCCACGTACTCATCCAAGTTTACAAATCTAGTATTCCTAAGCAGAACCCCCTCCATAGGTACTGATCAGGCTTAACCTTGCTTAACTTCGATGATCGTACAGAATTTCAACGCTTATAGGGTCTAAGCTCTTTAATTGCTGAGGTATCGATTAATAATTCTAGATTTGTTAATAGAAATAGGCTGTAGATTTTTTTTTTACTAAAGTTAAACTGCCATGAAAAAAATAGTTGTTCTTTTATAAATTTTGAGTCCAGAAAATTGTTTTTCATACTTACCGCTGTCCAGATATTTTTGCTGACGTGAGGAATTTTTAATTAAAAAAAATGAATATAGTCTCTATTTTTTCTTCCAGTACTTATAATTTATAAATTCAGTACACAAATATTTCAAAGTACATTTAACAAGATTTTTTTTGTTCAAGAGGAAGCTATTGTATTGAAGCATTTGTTTCATTAATTTTCAAAACTTTAGTGGCGTCACTAGTTTCAAAACCAATGGAAATCTAAAAGAAATGATATGAACAATCTTTCATTTCATAACTTTAAAACAATCTGCCTAGAATATAGTTTTGAGTTTGAGTTTCGTTTAACAGCATATCAACCTCACTGGGTTATTTAATGCCAAAATGTGTGGTTTTAAGGTATTTTTAATGTTCAGTTATAGTTAGAAGTTTGATTTAGTCTGATTTTAATGAAAAGTTTTTGTTTTTATTCTTTTTTATTTCATAAAACTGAAGATGTCTTCTAGTTATGTATTCAAAAATATTTTGCTAAGAATAATTTTTTCCTTAAGAAATGTGTTATGGTACTAATTTCTTTTGAAAAATGTATTGTTGGTAAAATGTTTCCTTCCAAAATGTATATTTTTCTATAAAAGTTTATTTTTATGTATATATTTCTATAAAAGTCTATTTTATACTTTCATAGTGTTTTGACCCCAGTTTGGGGGTTAACTATTTGTCCATAGCTGGGAACATAACAGGTGCTACCACTCCGGAACTAAGTGGACCTGAGAACAACAGCAAATTAAGAGGTGGTTCCATGCTCCTCACAACCTTCCAATCAGAAGCCTTGCTGCGGGATGCAGTTTACTGTCATGTCCAGGACCCGCCTAGAATATGGTTATGAAAATCAGACAGGTATAGAAATCTTAATACCTGGGAAAACTTCTAACAGAGGACGGAAAGTGCGGTACGGAGATCTGAAGGCGCATTGGCGTGGCCACAGATCCATTCCAGAAACTGAGTATAGTTTTAAGAGACAAGAGAATTTTGCTGAAAATAAATAAGAGATTACTGGATTGCTATGTGATATCAGTCCTTCAAACTGGAAGCGAATACTTGACAATTTCAACACAGATGAAGGGAGGACTTGAAGCAACCACAATGTGATTCTACAGAAGGATGCTGAGGATAGTATGGTTGGAACTCGGGAGCAATGACGTGTTTTTGGAGAAGTCAGACGCAAAAAGACGACTAACACCTAAGATCAGGAAAAGACAGATGATTTTTTCTGACATGTAATGAGGAAGGAGGGCTTAAAGAACCTGATTCTTACGGGACGGTTAGATAGAAAAAGGGACAAGAAGAAGCGGCGGACGACATACCTGATGGACATGAACTGATGGATGATGGAGTGAAGACTGAGAACAGGAGAATGGATATTAAGAGAAACAGGAGAAGTGGAAATCCATGATCACCTACTTCCTGAGTCAGTCAGTTAAATGCCATACGTGATACACGCTTGGGAGATCATGTCTAGAAAGAGACATGACTGACTGGGCAGAAGATTATCCCGCAGTAAATTGCCATTGATTTCTGCGGTAGACTGGTTACCGACCAAGGCTATAGAACCCAATCTGTCCTGTTATTTAACCCATAACTGGAGGGAAAAGACGGATTAATACCTTTCCCAAGGGAAAAGTGAATGCAAGGAATTCAGCTGGAATTCGAACTCGGCTCCCTAATTCCTCATTCCGGGTCGATATCCACTGCACCACAACGACTTTATTTCGTAGAAATAACAATGTTGATTCGTATGTAAATGCACGCAATAGTTGCTTAGAAATTAAATCGACAGGAAATGTGTTAGTCATTTTCTTATCGTTTTTATATCAAATTCTCCTATTTTTTAAAATCTCTCAGTCTCTAAAGATACTGTCTTCGAAAAGAAACTGTTGTTTATAAAATGTACACGATTTTTAATTCACCGAACATATAATACAAAACAGTTAAAATGACTAGAAGTACAAGACGACAGTCGAAGTCGGAGTTGCCTATCTGAGTCACCATCAAAGAAAGCTGAATTTATATTTTAGTTTCTCTTTTATGTTAAAATTCCACTTAGATAAATTTTAGAAATTTCTAGCTGTCTTTCCCGTGTATTTTCTGATAGCTTCAAGGATTTCAGCAATGGTTACTCTATATTCGTAAGCGGTTAACAAACATTAATATTTAACAGTAAATGTTTCGAGTTTTTGAAATGGGCTTTATTGTTCCACTCGGTTTAAAACAATATATTTATGAGAACAGTTTTTGGGTTCTTTTTTTTTGTACCGTATCCTTTCAGGACGTATGTGATCCTGACTCTCCATATCTTCCTGCCTCTGGTAGTTCTTAATAAACCTTGTCTTACTGCGATTTATTCAACCCTGTCCTGACATCCATTTAGTCATAATAATCAATACTAATGTGGTATAATGGATATCGGCTGGTAATGACAAATCGAAGAGCCGAGTTTGAAATCCATTTGAATTCGTTACATTCCCTTACGCGCAAATACTCTTGGGAAAGGTACTAATTCATTTATTTTTCCTCCAGCTATGAGATAAATATCAGGACAGATTGGCAACCGGTCTACCACATAAAGAAATGGCAATTTACTGCGGGAAAATCTTCTGTTTAGTCAGTCATAGATCATGATCGCCTAAGCGTGTATCATGTATGGCTCTTGACTAACTGTTACCTCTTCCGGAGGGTAAAGGCGTCAACATGCCGACCTGTAAAAAAAAAGGCAAGTTATAGAAGTTTCGACGAGGGGTCGTCGATGGCCTTGTGCTTCACTGGGAGCAATGAGGTTAATAATAATAAAATATGAAGAAGAAAAAATTAGCCAGCCAAATTCCAGTTGAATTTTTGCATTTTTACTTAAACTCAAATACCCCTAGGAAAGCTATTAATCCATCTCCTCTCCCTCCAACTATGGGTTAAATAGGACAGATCTGATTCTATAGCTTTGCTTGGCAAACAGTCAATATCAGAAAGAAATGGCAATCTACTGCGGGAAAATCTTCTGCCTAGTCAATCATAGATCATGATCGCCTAAGCGTGTATTACGTATGGCACTTGACAGACTGTTACGTCTCCCGGAGGATAAAGGGGTTTGCGTAGAGTCAACACGCCTACCTGTAAAAAGGACAAGTTAAAGAAGTATCAGCAACATACTCGTCTATAGACTATACTTCAACGGGAGCAATGTATTTAGTGGAGTAGGTAAGAAGCATAAAAAAGAAAGTTTGGCATAGCCATAATAGAATGTACGCTTCATATAGGAGCATAAAAAGTCTGTCAGAGGCTTTGTTAAAATTATAATCTTATATTTAGGCAGGTAAAGAGAAACAAAAAAGCGAAATCAAACGGAATTGTAATAGAGATATCGATATCCCTAGAAGGGTTTGGCGTCGACAGACTAACAGAAATGATAAACGAAATCTACAGAAGCTGCAATATACCGGGAGACCTAAGCAGATCAATCTTCATAACAATACCTAAGAAGCCAGATGCAAAGGAATGTGAGGTCCATCGAACAATCAGTTTGATGAGCCGCATGACAAAACTCATCATCCGGATTCTGATGAACAGAGCGCGCAGTAGAATCGGCCCAGAGATAAGACAAGAACTATGTGGGTTCGTTAAAGACACCGGAACGAGGAATGCGATATTCCTGCTCAGAATGCTATCTGAACGGACAATACAAATGCTGAAGGACCTTTATCTGTGCTTTATAGACTACGCAAAGGCTTTTGACAAAGTACGACACAAGAACTTCATAGAGATACTCGACAACCTCGACATTTTCGGAAACCACGTTAGGATAATCAAGAATCTATATTGTGTACGGATAGGAAGTGAACTCGGCAGGTATGCAAAAATAAAAAGAGGCGTAAGACAAAGATGTGTTTTCTCACCGGATCTTTTCAACCTGTACAGCAAAGCAATTATAAGAAAAATAAAAGCCTTGCCAGGATTCGACATTGGCGGCCACAATCTCAACAATATCAGAACGCGGATGACACGGTGCTGATAGCAGACACGGAAAGGAAAATGCAGGATCTTATATAGAAGTTAGCAAAAGAAAGTGAAAAGAAGGACTGAGCGTACACGTCAAGAAAACTGAATGTATGGTCATCAGCAAAAACCAATATGCCAACTGCAAGTTGGAGATTCGAAAAAAAGGCAAGTAAAAAAATTCAAATAGCTGGGAAGTATTTTGACAGAGAATCGAAAGGGCATTGGCATTGGCCAAAGACGCATTTCAGAAGCTAACCAGAGGACTGCAAGACAGGAAAATCTCATTAGAAACAAAGAAAAGTTTTCAAGATTGTTACGTGATATCTGTCCTTCTGTATGGAAGTGAATGCTGGACGATCTAATCAAAGATGAAGGAGAGGCTTGAGGCAGCAGAAATGTGGTTTTATAAAAGGATGCAGAGGATGCCAAAGATGCAGCACGTGTGCAACGATGAGGTGTTGGAAAGGATGCAAACAAGAAGAAACTTTATACTAGATATCAGAAAGAGACAATTGAGGTTCCTGGGGCACGTCATGAGGAAGAAAAGCTGAGAGAACTTGATACTCACAGGTCGGATAAATGGAAGGAAAGACAGGGGAAAGCAGCGCGAGACGTACTTCATAGGTCTGAGCAAATGGTTGGCGGAGTGAGGCTTAGAAGAGATACCAAGAGAAAAATTATTGAGAGCGACAAGAGACCCAAGTAGAAGTCCATGATCGCCTACATCCTGAAGGGGCACGGCACACGAAGAAAAAGTTCGATACCTGACACACGTCTGGACAAACATATCTTGAAAGAGCAATGACTGACTGGACAGAATATTTTCTCTGCAGTATGTTGCTCTTACTTCCTGCTGTAGCCTGGTTGCCAATCAAGGCTAGTAAACCCAATCTGTCCCGCTGTTTAACCCATAGCGAGATGGAGGAGCGACGAAAATCATACCTTTCCCAATGATATATGCGATTGGAAATCGAACTCGGCTCTCCAATTTCTCGTTCCGAGCCGATATCCGCTGCGCTACAATGCAAACAAGGCAACATTGTTCGCTTATTATTTGTGATCGTAGAAGCATTTTATTTCAATATTTTCATTATTCCACGCATTTTTAAAAACTCGTACCGATTTGCATGCTTTTAATATCAGCGCCTGATTAAATGGTCACAATTCGTAACAAAGTTTTCTATAGAGACACATAAAGAAATATTCTGTCTTGAGATGTGAGTTTATAAATGTAGTCTTGGAAAAGTTTTAATGTCATGGCGCATTCGTTTACTGGACAGAAGAAAAACTTAATGGTGAGGCGATTCGCTGTATCAAAAGCGGACATAAGTACTACTCATAAAAACAATTATTACATTGCATTTTTTTAAAAAAATCGATTCTTTTGAAACTTTAGAGCAGGCGAACAAATTGCAAAACTTATTCAACGTTTCAGTATAAAAAGAGAAATACTTCCATATTTTGGCTAGTCAGTAAAAAGACAATATTTCTTGTTCAAGAATGTTTGATTAGTTCGTAATTTATCAACATTTTTATTGATACATCCATACAAATTGACTCTTCATCCTTGCTGTTCTGTTTGTCTAGCTCTTATTCTGTCACACACACACACACACACACACACACACACACACACACACACACACACATATATATATATATGAATATATAAATATAAATGTAAGTAACATCTATGTAAATTGTTTTTATTGTGTACATAATATTTGAACGATTGCCAATTAAATATAAAATTTTTGATGCATAAATATATAATATATAAATACACACACACACACACACACACACACACATATATATATATATATACGCAAAATATTTCAGATACACTGTATAATGAATAAAATAGAGAAAAACATTAACTTTGACTAAGAATAGTTTTTCCTTCTCTCTTTTTATTCATATATATATATATATATATATATATATGTGTGTGTGGTTTATCAAAAATATTTTTACAAACATCGAGGGTGCGTTCATCAGACCAAAACAAGGACAAAAGTTCATTATGTCTTCAAATCTTTTTGACTTATAAATTTTAAAGAAAATTTTCGTTAGATAGCTAGATAGCGCTATATTGCTATTTAGACAAGGTTACATTTATCATTCATGTACATTTGTGCCTAGTCTGTTGTCAATGCTAATGTAGTAGTGAGTTAACTTAGAAGTGATCTGTTTAACAGTGCTAAGATATTCATATCATAAGCAGGCAGATACGATTTTTTACTTAAGACAATGGGCTTGAGGCTGCACGGCTGTATCGGATTGCGTAACCAAACCGAAGTTTATCATCACGTTGCTGAGACAGGATCCGTTACACCACAAACTATGGATTGAGTAAGGTCGAGATCCACTTATACGCCTGATCATAAAGAACACATTTTATCTACAGGAATTTTATTTCAAACACACTTCCAGACCTGTTAGAGGATGTACTCCTGCTAATACGAAGACAAATGTAGTTCATGCATGATAGGGCCCCAGCACATATTAGTTGCATTGTTCGCAAGGTCTGGGCTTACATGTACCATAAAAGTGGGATAGGTAGATGAAAACTGTTTCCAAGACTTACAAGTTTCGAAGGCTACACTACTTTGGAGTCTTATCTGTGGGGCCAGCTAAAACAATTGGTTTATACAGTAGACATTAATAATGCAGAGACATTTCATCAACGCGTCATTGAGGTCTTCAAAGCCGTTCGATACTACGTGGGAGTGTTTGAATGTTACCACTGGATTAAGGTACAACGACGGCCTTTTGTGCATATATTTATATGGACATTTGTCCTTGTTTTGGTGTTAAAAACTCGGTCCTAAAGTGTGTAAAAGTAATTCCGATACACCCCTTAGAGAATCACAGAAATATATCGACAATGATAAATATATATATATATATATATATATATATATATATATATATATGTGTGTGTGTGTGTGTGTGTGTGTGTGTGTGTGTGTGTGTGTGTGTGTGTGTGTGTGTTTGTGTGTGTGTATGCGTTAACTTAGTTAACTCTTGTCTTATTCTAAACTGAACGATGTATACATTATCCCGACAGAAGTGTCTCGTGGAATATCAAAACTTGACCCTCATAAGGCGAGCGGTGGCGATGGAATCTCGGGAATTGTTCTTAAGAAATGTACCCCTGAACATTAGTTTCAAGGGGTTAAGAGATGAGTATTGACATTGCATTTAAATTCCTGGAGGTTGTAGCCGTTAGGATAGTAAGAATATGGAAGCGAGATCCACAGGCGGGAAGTGTGAAAAAAGAAGCTGAACGAGTAGTCTGCATTTGCTTGATCTAACTGTGAATGGGTGAAACCCAGTTGCCAGTCTGGTTGCACGAGTAAACATCTGTTGCAGAGGCACCAGTGACTTAAGTTCGTTGGAGCAGAAGCCATGAAAGTATTTATAGAACAGACAAACGGTATCCATATCCCATCGGTATGGAAGTGGCTGGAGTCGAGCCACCAAGTCGGCACCTATCACATTATTGATTCTCCTTTAGAGCCTCTCAAGAACACTGAGATGAACAGCAGGGGTGCTTGACCATATATGGCAGTAGTACTCTATGCACAGACGACTGGCTGATTTGTAATGCAGGATGGATTCAGGCAGGAAAAACATCCTGGCCCGACACAGTGACCCAACCTTCAATGTAGTGGTTCCACTTGAGGTCAGAAGAGAGGGTAAGGCCGAGGAGGCGCAGTGCATTGCGCTCAGGGTGACTCACTTGGTCCATGCTTATGGGAGACAGAAGGGGTTGCCTGTGATGATTGACAAACAGCAGGTTGGTCTTAGACGCATTGAAATTTACAAGCCACTTTTACCCCAATTCAACACAGAATGTAGAGATCAGCAGCGAGATTATGTTTGTCCGCCTCGCCGGGTTTCTTACTGATGCGGGAGTAAATTGTGGTGTCTTCTCTGTAGATGCCTACTTGGCTTTTGATCTTGTCTGGGAGGTCATTTATGAAAATAAGGAAGAGTGTCGGGCTTAGGATAGAGCCCTGAGGAACACCAGCGTCTGTACAGTAAGATGTGGAAGCATGTCCATTCAGGACGACCTTCATTATGCGGTTATTTAGGAAGGATTGGATCAGATCATGCAATCGTCTGATGATACTGTAACCCCGTAGCTTGCATAGAAGGCCAGCGTGCCAAACCCATTCAAAAGCCTTGGAGATGTCCAGAGAAACAGCACGAGCCTTGCCGGACTTCTCAAGGGTCTGGAACATGTACTCCGTAATGGTCATTAGCATGTCGGCTGTGCACCTTGCAAAGTGGAAGCCATACTGCCTGTCGGAGTAGAGTTTATGGACAGTAAGATGCTGAACTATTTCAGCATTAATAATGGCCTCGAACACCTTCCCGAAAATTGGTAGAAGGCTGATAGGGCGATAGTTGGATGGGTCCGAGGGTTTACCAGAGTTCTTGAATACAAGAACGACAGAAGAAGACTTCCAGCATGCAGGAAAACAGGAAGCAGACAGGCAGTATTTATACAGTTTAGAGAGGAGGGAGGAGAGTTCGGGGACACATTTCTTAAAAACAATCACCGAGATTCCATCACTAACGCTCGCCTTATGAGGGTCAAGTTTTGATATTACACGGGATACTACTGTCGGGGTAATGTATATATCGTACAGTTTAGCCTCAGTTCTAATAGGGAAGTCGGGTGAGGGTACTCTAGATGAGTCAAATGTGGAGTTGGATGAGAATCTACGAGCAAAGCACTCGGTCTTGTCCGCTAATGATGTGAAGACCTTAAATTCATTGATTAAAGGAGAGATAGAGGATTTGTTATTGTTCAGCACTCGTTTGCATAACTGCCAATAGTTCTTCGAGCCGAAATTGCGGTCAGCTCTGCGTTGTCTCATTCTCTCAGTAAACAACCGCTTGACGTCATTCAGGATTCTCTTGCACTCATTACGTGCAGACGTGAATAGCCGCCTATTGTGGTCAGATGACTGTCTACGAAATAGTCGAAAGTAGTGATTCCTGTGGGCAATGGCGGCCGAACAGGTAGGAGAGAACCAAGGTGAGGAATGAGGTTTGAGACGAAACTTCATGGTAGGTATGAAGGCATCAATGCCAGCTTTCATCCAGGACGATATCTCAGAGGCACATTCATCAACTAGGAGATCGAACTCTTTTCCCCAAGACATGTCGCTTAGGAAGTATTTGGTAGCAGTAGGAGGTCCTATAAGTAGGAGGCTACTGGGGGAGTGAGAGTGGAGAGAAATATTAAGAGAGGGCAAAGCTGCGAGACCGGGAAGAAATCAGGTGCAGAGGTAAAGCATATATCTAGTAGAGAGGCGTGTCCAGAGGAAGTGCTTGGAAAACGTGTGGGGAAGTCCACTACTTACGTAAGGGATTGGGAAATGGCAAAGTTCAAGGCGTGGATGCCTGCCGAATAAGTAACAGAGTTTTTAAGCCACTCACCATGATGGACTTTAAGATCTGGGGTCCCCTAATAATTCTGGCCTTTAATATATATATGTATATGTGTGTGTGTGTGTGTGTGTTTGTGTGTAAGTGGACACTGAAGTCAACATTTAGCGAGGGGACAGTCTGTTTTATGCTTAAACACAATCGTTAGGATAATAATTTTTATTACCCTGTCCATTTATATATTTACATACGATATATCCGTGATATTGAGCACTTAAACCATATATAACATACCGTAAAACTATATTTTTATCAATATGTATATATATATATATATATATATATATATATATATAGTGATAAAAATATAGTTTTGCAGTATGTTATATATAGTTTGAGTGCTCAATATCACGGATATATTGTACGTAAATATAGCAGTATTCGCCAACTTAAAGAAGGAGACTGTCCAAAAGAGTTACAGGAGATCCTGAAGTCGCCTGGAGGCCGCGGCTTAAGTCAATAGCGATTTTATTGAATACGTATTAGTATTTCAAGATATTTTTGTATAATTTTGGTAAATATATATCTCATAATGAGATACCAATGTTATCTTTTATTTTTGAGTAATTCATATCACAATCTATCTATCTATCTATCTATCTATCTATCTATCTACACCCACAAACACACACACACACACACACACACACACACACACACACACACACACAAACACTCACACATACACGCACACACACACACACACATATATGTATGTAGTTGTGCGTGTATAGCAATTTTGGAGATAGTATCAAACCAAAAATGCTGACAGCTAATGGGATATTGAGAAGAAAAAAATTTATGGTAATCAGTCTTTGCAATAAATTGCTCGATATCAAAGATAGAGCCTTAATAGAACTAATATAAGTAATTTTCTAATTGCTGGTAACCACTGAAGTGTGTACGACAGGCCCGCCAACAAAACTCCGGTGTCAGGATGCTAATGGTAGTATCAATCAACTAAGTGAGAAACTATAGTCATATTAATTATATATATATACTTATAGACAGACAGAGAGATATTCAGGTGTAAACACAGAGATAGATCTGAAGAAGTTGTGATAGATAGATAGATAGATAGATAGATAGATAGATAGATAGATAGATAGATATGAACATGACAATAGGTAGATAGACAAATAGATGGCAACACGTTTACAAACATTTATATATAAACGCTATTACAATTTGTCTTTCAATGCGTATTGACTATAGCGTATTCTTCTATGTGCCCGGTTCTTTCAGGGCGTAGGCAATCATTGTTTTCCACGTCTCCCTATCCTTGGTTGCTCTTAGCACGCCTTTTCCTGTTACACCATGCAACCCTTGTTCCATCATCCACCTGATTAGGTCCTTCAAATATGTTATCCACTATTTTCCCCTGTCTATTTTCCTTCTATCTGGCCTGTTAGTATCAGGTTCTTCAAGCCCTTTTTCCTCATAGCATGTTCCAGGAACTTCAGCTGCCACTTCCTGATGCACAGTATTAATTTCCTTTTCGTTTCCATCATTTCCAAAACCTCATCATTGCTCACATGATCGACTTATGATAATCAGAGCATCCTTCTGTAGAACCACATTTCAGTTACTTCAAGTTTTTCCCTCATCTTCGATGGTATTGTCCAGCATTCATTGCCATTTTGAAGAACTGACATCACATAGCAATCCAGTACTCTCTTTGTTTCTAGCAAAATTGTCCTGTTTCTTAATACTTTACTCAACTTCTGGCATGCATCCTTTGCCATGCCAATTCACCTTCGGATCTGTGTTGCACTTTCCGTCTTCTGTTATAACACTGCCCAGGTATTTAAATTTTTGTACCTGCTTGATTTTAATACTCCCGACCTGTATTTGGCATATTAGGCTACCCTTTTTTTTACTGATGACCATGCATTCGGTTTTCTTGCAGTTTATTTGTAGTCCTTTCTTGTCATTCTCTTCATCTACCTTCTGTAGGAGGTCTTGTAGTTTCCTTTCTGTGTCTGCTATCAGCACTGTATCATCTGCGTACCTTAGGTTGTTTAAATTGTGGCCTCCGATGATGAATCCAGGCATAACTTCTAGGGTCCTCAAAATATTCTCGCTCTACAAGTTAAACAGATCAGGTGAAAAGACACATCCTTGTCTTGCGCCTCTTTCTAACTTTGTATATCTGCTGAATTCGTTACCTGTCCGTATATAAGCGGTTTGCTGTCAGTAAAGATTCTAGATTACTCCTAGTCTTTCCCAAATATATCCAGGCTGCCGATTATCTCCATCAATTCTTTGTGGCGTATTTTGTCAAACGCCTTCGCGTAATCAATAAAGCACAGGTATAAGGCCTTCTTCATTTGTATTGCTCTTTCAGAGAGCATCCTTATCATAAATATGGCGTTACTTGTTCCAGTATCTTTGAGGGAACCGCACTGTTCTTGCTCTATCACTATCCTAATTATGCTTCTCGCTATATTCATCAGGATTCGGACGATCAGTTTTGTTGTATGGATCAATAAACTGGTGGCTTTGCGGAGTTCGCACTCGTTTGCTCCTGGCTTCTTAGGCAGTGCTATGAAGATCGACTTGCTGAAGTCATCTGGTAAAACACTACTATTATTAGAGAGTTCAATACTCACTGGGTGCTGATCACTTCCAGCCTTGTACCATATTAAAGCTACGCGTAGAAAATTATTCGCGGTGCTTTTGATGTGGTGTAATGTTTATTAAGCTGGTCTCACTAGAACAATTACAATAGTATAGAGAGTTCGGATGTCACTGGGTGTCCCGTAGTTTCGGCTTCTGCCGCATCCATTCTAAGCTTAGAAATCCATTTAAGGTACCTCGAGGTGATGTAAATGTTAACAAGCTTCTTTTGCTAAAACAATTACGAATAAGTAGTGATTATGATTCTTACTGGGTAGACGTGCACGTCTATTCTTTATGTTACAAATATATTTGATGAACACAGACTAAAAAACTAATCAAAATTAGAAAAAATCTAATTGTTATATCTATCTTATTCTTTTCATATCTATCTATCTATCTATCTATCTATCTATCTATCTATCTATCTATCTATCTATCTATTTTGAACTGAGCATAATCTATCTATCTATTTCGAACTGAGCACTAATCTATCTATCTATCTATCTATCTATCTATCTATCTATCTATCTATCTATCTATCTATTTCGAACTGAGCATAATCTATCTATCTATCTATCTATCTATCTATCTATCTATCTATCTATCTATCTATTTGAAACTGTGCATGATCTGCAAGTCTATCTATCTATCTATCTATCTATCTATCTATCTATCTATCTATCTATCTATCTATCTATCTATCGATTTCGAACTGAGCATAATCTATCTATCTATCTATCTATCTATCTATCTATCTATCTATCTATCTATTTCGAACTGAGCACAATCTATCTATCTATCTATCTATCTATCTATCTATCTATCTATCTATCTATCTATCTATCTATCTATTTGAAACTGTGCATGATCTGCAAGTCTATCTATCTATCTATCTATCTATCTATCTATCTATCTATCTATCTATCTATCTATTTCGAACTGAGCATAATCTAATCTATCTATCTATCTATCTATCTATCTATCTATCTATCTATCTATCTATCTTTTGAGAACTTTACTGGTTGCCCTGTACTTTTGACTTTGAGCCACATCTAAGTCACGTTTAGAAAATCATTTGAGACACCTCAACGTGATGTAAAAATTATCAAGCTTGTATCGCTAGAATAATTACGATTAAGTAGCGTCTGCGAACTAAAGTGGGTGCGCCATACTTTCAGCCTTGTGCCGCATCTAAGTTACGCTTAGGAATTCATTTGAGTCACAACGTAATGGCTAAAATGCTTGTTTCGGTAGATAATTTACGACTGACTAGTGAATTTGATACTCACTTGGAATCGCGTACTTTAGGCGTTGTGTCACATATAAGTTACGCTTAGAATATCGCCCTATTAACTGTAGCGTAGAACGTGTTCCTTGAAGCATACTATATATTAAATATATTTTTTCTGATTCCGTTATAAGAAATCTCATATGCGTTTCTACACGTTAATATCAATAGATGTTAGAGTTATCTAGGTGCTTATGATCAACAAATTTGAGTATTGGTAAAATACTATAATCTGTACCACTTAGCCATTTCTGTCCTCTTCCTCTGCAAATTTCTTTTCTCGAGAGAAATTAACAAAAGTGCTACGCATATATACATTCAGTGATGCCACGTTTAAGCAGAAGATTCCAATTGCACGAGTAAGTGCGAGAGTAGCAAAAGTTCGAGATATTTATTAGGTTGAGCTTATTGTAACAGCTGAACAAATTCGGATTAAGTGGTGTGTGTCGCATCAATCATTTCAATGAAAAAGAGCAGCCTATGAAGATCACCACTTCAAATCGTAGCTTTCTCACTGGAATAGCTAGCAATGGAAAATGCGGAACTCTCTAAGTGCAACATGCTCGTCTACGCCTTATGTCACAGATAAATATATTTGATGAAAACAGACTAGAAAGGGAATCAGAATTAAGAAAAATCTAATTGTTATATCTATTTTATTCCGTTCATATCTATCTATCTATCTATCTATCTATCTATCTATCTATCTATCTATCTATCTGAAACTGTTTATAATCTATTTATCTATCTTACTAGCTATCTAGCTAGCAATTTTGTGATCGGGTACGATTCATTTTTATTCTTCTCAGGCGAGTTTCTCTCCATACACGGGGTCTCGAATGAATCGAACTCTGTCCGAAGACAGAAAGCTTTTCTCACAGAGTTTCCGCTGAAGTATTGGTATATGTCATGAGTACCCACCGCTGAGACGGTATGTGACAAAGTCACTTGGGTCAAATGTCAATGAGCTTGTCTGTCATTCTCACTCGAGTTTTAGCCCGTTGGCCGAGCCTGATTCGCTCTATAACCGGAGACATAGAGGTAGGTATAAATCGGGATTTTTAAAACTATCCGTTTAACTTAATACTTTTTTGTGATGTAATACGATGTGCATTGTGATGCAGTGAATATCGGCTCAGATCGGGGAACCGAGTTCGAATTCTAGTTGAATTCCTTGCATTTACTCTACGCGTAAATACCCTTGGGAATGGTATTAATTCGTCTTTTCCCTCCAGTTATGAGTTAAATAGCAGGACAGATTGGGTTCTATAGTCTTCGCAACCATTCTACCGCAGAAAATAATGACAACCTACTGTGGGATAATCTTCTGCACAGTCAGTTATGTCTCGATAGAGACATTATCGCCCAAGCATGTATCACATATGGCACTTAACTTACTGACTGAATACTACTAATATTATTATTGTTTATTAATTTTTTCTCAGTTTGGTACAAGGGCACAAATGTTGGACATCTCGTGCGAATCTCACTCACTACATCGTACCAAGTAAAGCAGCTCATTAACCATTACTGCACATCGAGATGCCACTGTATTTCAGTGTTTCTATGTAAATATCTCTTTTTCAACTTCATTATCTTCTAAAGTTAGTCTAGTATTACACAAGGTCTCAGTATTGGAGCACTCATTGAGAATCAAATTAAGTACGCTATCGAACTGACGATAAAGAAATGCTTGTTAACCGCCGCGCTACGGTATGCGCCGTAATCCAATTTTTTTTTTTATAAATTTCTAACGCCGTCGGCTTATATCGATTGATATTTTCATCATATTTAATCTGTCTGTATCGAAAATAGAGGCATGACAACTCTTCTTGGTCGCCCTAAATTATTTTGTGGTGACAGACTTGGCACAAATATATCGGCATAAAATAATAATTAGATAACGGCCCAGATTTGCTGTCAGTGCCGTGTGCCCCTCCGACGTCTACACCAAGCATCTTTTTAAACACGATGCAATCCACTTTTCCTGAAACAACGAGAGTTCAATAGATCTGTTTGCGTTATCGGTTGTTTCTATGTGAATTTTATCTGTCTACCTGTCTGTCTTAAGGTAGTGACCTTAAGACAGACAGGTAGACAGATAAAATTCACATGGTAGATTTACACTATATCAATCAATCCAAGTTGGATTATTTAATGTAAAAATTGTTTTTTCTCATATATCAGAGTTTATAAGTAGATATACACTGGGTTTATAATTGAATCTGTATGAAGTTATAGGTCAGGTTTATACATGATTCTGCAAACAGGTATCAGTTAGATTTATACTTTTATTCATCAGTATAGGTAGGTTTATATTCTATATTAGCAAACCTAAAGAAGCTTTATACTTGAGTCTATAAGTAGGTATAGGTTGATTTATGATCGCTGTAAGTAGATATAGACAAGGTTTATACTTGAATATGTATCTAGGGATCTGGTTTGAATATGATTCTATCGACAGACTTTGAGTAAATTTATATTGAGGCTATACATTGGCAAAAAAGTGTTTATACTTAAATTTCCTTGGAGACATTATTTTCGTTTATACACCATTCTGTATATGTGAATTATATATAATTCGTCTATGCTTTTAATATTGTTGCTACATAAGGTCTGGTGCTTCTGCTATATATTTATAAATTATTGATAAAATAGAAAGAAGAATCTATATTATTGGCCTTAACCGGGCATCTCGGCTTCAGTCATTTTCCCACCGCCGTAACGTAGTTTTCCTTTCCATTTTCTCTAAGCATTTCTCACGGCCATTGTTTTAGTGAACTCTCCTTTATGAATTTAAACGCAGTACATGATTGGCGGCAAGGTCTCATTATTTTACATGAGGAATGCCGAGATGTAACCGTAAGTTTTATGCAGACAGTTTCTTTTCTTTGATTTCTCGGTTGTTGAACTTCCATACTCTATCTTACGCATTTATAAATGTACCATTCGTCCACGTATTGAATATTGCTCTTACACCTTGTCTGGGGTTTCTGTTATGTATTTAAAGATATGTATTATCCCATATATTGTACATAACACGCTAAAAGTCTGCCTTCTTCTACATAGCTCAGTGGTAGAATCGCTGAATGAGGTCAATTCGGTCGGGTTTCAATCCTGGCTAAAAGCAATCGGATGTCCAACCGTACTGATGAGCTATGATACAGCAAAACTGATCTGTCTGCGGATGACTATATATATGTTTACCGCAATGAATTTTCACTTTAACACTTCAGGCTCATGCCAACTTCGAAGATTCACTCATCAGAGCTGAATTTATATATATAGATAGATAGATAGATAGATAGAGATGTATATGCATAGATAGAGATGTATATATATAGATAGAGATGTATATATATATATATATATATGGAAAGAGAGTTGCATATGCATAATAAAATAATTTAGTTGTTTTTGTTTATCAAACTCTATGCGATACTTGATGTCGAAATATACATATTTTAACACATTTTTATGGCTTCAACTAAACATATTTCACGAAATTGTAGTCCCGATATATATAGAGAGATATATTGATGTAAATGTCTTAGCCTGATAAAGAAAAAGTAATGATCATGTTGAGTTAAACGACTATTTTTGTGTTAAAATCTTTGTTATTTTCTTCAGAAGCTAAACCTCATTTACTTGTTATGAATAGTGATATATTCTTCATACAATCCAGTGTAAATCATGCGTAAATGCCACTGAAAAACAAGGAGCGAATGAGAGTGAAAGCTAATGATAAAAGCTTACAAGGAATCGTAGACCCAATTCTAAACAGAAAACACGGGATAAACCTCTGCTTTTATAAGTCTGAGATAAATATCAACTGGACATTTGATGAATCTATCCACTATTGAAGACAATACTATATATATATATATATATATATATATATATATATATATATATATATTAAAAAAGGATTAATTCAAAGATGTTGAATGGCCATTTCGATATGAAGATCCCCACGGGGGACAACACATCACCTCAGCAACAGAAAAATCCTTTCAGAAACTGGAGAAAAATTAGTCTACTTTTCCTTTTTAAATAGATTGCAAAGAAATTAAAAAATAAAAAATAAAAAATAAAATAAAATAAAAATAAAAATAAAGGGAAAGAAAAAGAAAAAGAAAAAGAAAACGAAAACGAAAAAGAAAAAGAAAAAGATAGAATAAAATCAAATAAATAAGAAAAGAAAAAATTGACATCGTCTGGGTTCGCAAAAAAATCGGGTTTTTTGGAGTTTACCTTCCTGCTCTTTTCCCTTGGATCGAAATATCTGAATTAAAATATATATATATATATATATATATATATATATATATATATATATATATATATATATATGTAAGTGTCGGAGTTAATCGATTTCGTAAAGGATTTCATAAACTTTGGTATAAATGTATATATAAGGCAAATCTTATTTTCAACTTTACGTCAGTTGTATTATCCGGTCTTCTTCAGGTAATTGAAATTTTAAAATGAAACCTTTATTTTGTTCGCCGAGGTAGATTGATCTGTTTCCAGTTCTCAAGCCACTTCTCAGCATCATTATCTCATTGTAACTCAGCTCTCAACGGCTGAAACCAGGTGTGGAATTCACAATTCATTTGTAGTATTTACATTATTTGGACTATTGTCTTCATCTTTGTTGCAATTTGTACGACGTTTGAGCCGTTGTACGCTCCGGGCTTTTTCAGGTGCTAGGAATTTCGAACCGAACACTTTATTACAATCACTGGGGTATATCATCCTCATTTCTTGCGTAGTAATGCTTCGATTGGAAGTTATAAGTTATCTCCCTCTAACCCTGCAAGTTACCTGTTTACCACTGCTGTAGCCTGATATTGAACTCACAACTGTTTGGGTCAAGTCACAGGAACTTACCAACGGCTATATCCATGTGTCCTTAAGAACAAGAAAAACTGAAATTTAGGGATTTATAAATTTAATGTTCAACCACCCATTTTTCCCACATTTCATATTGCAATCTTTTGATGTTAATAGTTTTCTCTAGTATTTTTGATGTTAATGGTTTTCTGTAGTATTTTTTAACAGAGCTCATATTGCAATTTTTTGACATTAATGATTTTTCCTGGCACTCCGTATTACTGGTTCATATATTGTGTTCATCTCTATACTTGGTCGGCTTAGAAGAATTTTGAAGCCTAGCATATGTGCTGATTCCTTAAGTTTACGTAGTTTCCAATGGCGTTCTCTGTTTATTATTTCAATTTTATCCTATAGGAGGCGGTGATCCTCTTTCTGCGTCCATATGTGGTCAGCTATGCCTGATAGAAAAATCAGGCATAGCTGACCACACATGGACGCAGAAAGAGGATACTGTAAATACTACCTCATCTCAGAAATATAGACAAATACCAAATCATTTGTATTTGCCTTTTTCTATCACTTCGTATGACTGTTTCACATATTGTATTCTTTGGTTGATTTGTAGATTTTTCTGACTGAACATATGTACTGATTCTCTAACTTTTCGTATTTTCCAGTGATATTTATCTATTGTTTTGATTTCACTTCACAGTGAATCTCCCTTTTTCCTCCATATGCGGTTAGCTACGTCTGGCTTTTCTATTTTCCCTCGTGTTACGGCCTTTCAGTTTTATCTTAATACGGTAGCTTGTTTCTTCTTTTATATTTTTTTTGCCACAGCTGCATGGGATTGCGTACACACAGTCCTTGGTCATGTCTTACTCAGAAGAAATGACTGCGAAGTATTTAACCATCATTGAAGTTCGCCTTGATGTTATGTAGACCATAGATGTTTTTTTTTCCTGTAATCCTTTCACATAAGATAAACAGATCGAGGCTCTTTTCTGAGTGTTATTCTCTTGACCACCCATTCTATCCCAGTTTGTTTTAGCTGCTGTTAAATACCCGGGATAGTTGTTATGTTGTAGTGTACTGCTTCTACTGACCACTTCTTGTTCAAAGATCTCTGGGACGTCATTTATGACTTTTGTCCGGTGAATGTTGGCTAGTGATATACAGATGACTTGAACTCATAATCTGTTCGAGATATTGGTACATTCAGGAATCCTAATTTGTTGTCATTTTCTTTCTCCATTGTGAACTGTATCAATGTTCCTACTGAGTTCACATGGTTCAGTAGTAGCTGGACTTCTTCCTGGTGGGGTTAGATTGTCATCTACGTATCTCAGCCATAGAGTTAACTTAAATTATATGGATTCTAATATCATCTCTTCGAAGAGTATTCCATGGATATGTTAGTCTTGGTAATTGATAATGGATAGACCGTTGTTAAACTGTTATCCTGCCGATATATGTCTGATCCCTTTCCGAAGTGAGTTGTTTGTGTACACAAAGTTAGCATCTCCATCACGTTATCTGTTGGTATATTGGTACGTTCTCCTAAGGATGAATCCGAAACTGGTCTGCCTTTACTACCGCTGTGCCTCTATTGTGAGTATTTTAGTGAAAAAACTCACCACGTTTGAGAACACATGATCCAGTGTATAAAATAGTTGGATTCGTGACTTGACTCCAAGAGTTGTGTTTGATATCTGAGATATCTGAAAGAGGCATGACACGTAGAACGGGAACAATCCACCCCGGAGAATAAAATAAAGTGTTCAGTTCAAACTTTTTATCACCTAAAGAAACTTGGAGCGTGCAATGACCGAAAAGACGTGAATATTGCAACAAAGATGAGGACAACATTCTGAACCATCTAAACAGTTAAAATAATTACATTTTCTAGAGTATATTTATTTATCTGTCTGAGTAGTTACCAATTTGCCTCAGCCACAAACAAGGAATATTCAAGAATGTTTTAACGATTCTTTCTGTTGGCTAGCAATTCGAAACATCGCCCTGTTTCGACTGAGTCTAAATATACATTGACCCCATCACAGAGATTGAATTCGTAATTATTACGTCATCATGTTCCCAATATAAATAAGAGTTGATATCGTTAATTGAACAATCCTTTAAAGTATATATGAATATATTTTATTTTTTTATAATTAAATTTTCTTAGGGACTATGATAGATATTTGGCCAGTTACCAATTTACTTCAGTCACTAAAGCTCGGGAAGGTTTTAAGGACTCTTTTTGTTGGTTCAAAATGCGAAAAATGTCGATGTCATTGTTAAACCTCGTTTATTGTGTCAGATATATACATTTTCGACGGTGCTTCTAATGGATGCAAATCTTGTATAGTTGTGACTAGCATTATCCGTTGACAACAAAGTAATGAGCAGTAATTAAAGATCAAGCATGTCTGCGCATAATCGCTCTCATGCTTAATACCCAAACCGGAAGTATCTTTCAGTATCGGAAGTGATTTTCAGCATTTTTGACAACATAGTTTCTTTTCCTTTCTCTATCTCTCTTATACACACACAAACACACACACACACACACACACACACACGCGCACACACACACACACACACACACACAGATTTGTCTTGTATCGATTAAGTGCAGAGAAATGAATCAGTTGCTTAAGGGAAGGACCATTTTTCGACATTCAGATGTGCGAACACAAATACATTTGCTGCCACAGATACAAGATGAAAGGAATAAAACTTGCTTGAGTTTCCGATTTTGTCTGATTCAATGAAAGCTGTATCCTTTGAAGCTAGTGAGGTATTGTTGATTCCTCTTGGTTCGTCTGTTTTAATTGAAAACGGACATCGCCAGAATTCTGATAGGCCGGAGACGGCAAAGGGCGACCATGAGTTCATTTAGTCTAGCGCTGAATAAACCTAAATAAATCAATGTTAAATGAGATTTTATACTTTTACTCTGTTATATAATAAACAAAATATACACAAGCAAGCACATGTGCGCACACATATTCATAAAAAACATGTTTGCGACTATTACGCAAATCAAATCTATCTCTCCATCTCATTCAGTTCATATCTATCTATCTATCTATCTATCTATCTATCTATCTATCTATTACGGAAATTAACAAAGATGAACGAAACTGGAGATAAACAACCGACAATTTATAATGATTTGTTTGAACATTATTTTTGATCGGTACTCGTATTTAATAGATATTCTGTTCATAATAAAACAGTATTATATATTTATTTCTACTAGCCTGAATATTTACGATAATTTTTTGTTAAAATGACACACATTTTCGTAACAAAAATTATTGTAAATAACCAGGCCGGTAGAAATAAATATATAATACTGTTTGATTATAAACAGAATATCTACTTAAATACAAGCATCGATCAAAAATAATGTTCAAACAAATCACTATCTATCTATCGAATTATATTCATAGCTCTCTCTCTCTCTCTCTCTCTCTCTCTCTCTCTCTATATATATATATATATATATATATATATATATATATATATATATATATATATATATTCTGTCTCTTTCCTTTCTTTTTTTCTTATCTATCTTGTTTTTTTTATTCTCGTCTATTTTTCCGGGTGTGTTGGTTGAGCTGTCGCTAGAAAAAGCACCGGTTGGCACCCTGTGAATAAGTCTTTCGCAACAAGCTGTTGTCTTTTCACTCAAGCCGGACGCCTTTCTTGGAAGTTGCCAAATTATAAAAGATAATTTTAACTTTGTTTTAATTCGTTTCGAATTCGGATTAAGATTATGTTAACTGGCAATTTAAATTGTAATGAAACTAAAACTCCTAATTCATACTAATTTAATATAACTTAAATAACTTAATATATACTAATTTAATAAAACTTGTCATTTGTTTTTTAATTGGAGTAGATAGGCCTTAATGCCACCATGCTCATACTTCTCCCCCTTCAATTGAACAGGAGTAGAAGCTCATCCCTTGTTTTGTGTTTAGGAAAGGTTCTTGGATATTTTCCTCTCCTTAGGTCTCATTAGTCGGGCTTTCGAGGCTTTACTATGATGGTACCGGGTTGGCAGGTTTGAGGTTGCTGTTTCCGACTGGTAGTTAGGAGCCTTAAGTCTGCGTAGCGTCTTGAGCGGCTGCTCTGCTCAACAGTTGCATAATATCGGGGCTTTTGCAGTTTCATGATGAGTGTTCCTGCAAGTGCATCCCAGTGGGCACCCCTGAGGCCACACTATTCTGCAGCCTGCGCCAGTTTCCTTTTCTCTACAAGTCACAGTTGATGACCATCTGCTACCACTATTTGAAGTCACTCATTACCCAAAACAACAACAAAAAACAAGCCAAAAACACAATGAATATTCATAACTACTGATAAAATGCCAAAACAACCACACAAAAATCACCTAAATTTCTAAACATTTATTTCACTAACAAATATGGTATGCGCACCAAATTTTGGAGTGTGGAATCTTTCCTCCACGAAAGGTCCCAAGACATCCTATCTTTCTGTGAAACTTACCTGAACTCCGCAATCTCCGCTTCTGATTTCTTGATTCCTTGTTTCCTCCCTCACTTTAGAACAGACACCGTCGTCCGCATGCATGGGCTGAAAGTTTTTGCAAAAAAATCTGGATAGAGTGGTTTCTCTTAAATTCCCTGACCATTCATACATGTCTCCCTCTCCCTCTACTAACCTCAGTTAGTTATCTTTTTTTTCTACCACCCCTTCCTCTACTGGCTGTTCCTTGCTAGACAGTACCTCTGATAATTTAGATAAAGACATCTTCTCTCACCCGTTCGTTAATATATTTGTGTTCGATGACTTTAATGCTCACCATGCCAAGTGGCTGAAAATCTCTGTCGCTGATCTTGCTGGCATCCATACCTTGAACTTTGCAATCACTCTGTCATGCAAATTATGAATTTTCTTACGCAATTCTCTAGTATCCCTGACAGACAAGCTTTTCTGTCAGATCTCTGCTTCATTTCTATTCCTGACTTCTGTCATGCCATGCCATGCATCTTTGCCCCTCTTAGCAACTCTGATCATACTAAAAACGCGACAGGAGAAATACTTATTTAAATTATAAATATAATTAATATTAGGGACCGTTGAAGTTAAGCTCACGGTGCAAGGGGTGCAACTAGTTTGTTTATATTTATTTTAAAAAAATGTAGCGTGAAAGATACGGTTAAGTAATACGCACAGATTAATTTTTTGAGTTCTGTGACGATGTATGCATCGTCGAGGCAGGAGATAGGACTCTCTCTGTCCTCCTCCTCAGAAATGTATATGGACATGCGGAGAGAAAATAACTCCCCCTATAAACTTGTAATGTATGCAAAGGCAAACGCTAAAGAACACACACACACACACACACATACACACACACACACACACACAGAGCGAGAGAGAGAGAGAGAGAGAGAGAAGGGAAGAGACCTCATTGATTGGCTGAAAGAAATAAACCGCCAAAGACGCTCTGTTTGTAATTAGAGTTTGTAAAAATATTTAGTTGCGGCTTGAATGTCTAATTGAGAAAACATAAGAAACGTTAATGCCAAAAATACTCCGAGGAAAGACAACCTCGTAAAAGTTGTAATCCAGAAGAAGAAAGGAAAAAAGAAAAAGATAAATATATGAAAATGGGAAAAGTGTCTCTGAAGGAGATGAACGACCAAACAAAATTATAATCCATCTTCAAAATTCCCAAGTAAGTGTTTTCTCCGGTACCGGTTTTTAATTCTGTTAACTCAAAAATCATTCCCAAAACAGAAATACCTTCTTTTATTTTTTTTAAGGAACATCAACATTTTTTTTTTAATCATTTCACCCCGAGCAAGGCGGAAACGTCACTGATGTGCAGGGGGCTACATAAATGTAAAAAGATTAATTAGAGAAGAGTGGGAAGTACAAACTAGTTAGAAAGGAACAATAGAAAGCTGAGAAAGCAGGTGAGATGACAGATACATAGGTGGAGAGAAAGGGAAGGCTATACAGGGGAGGGGAGAGAGCTAGAGTCCAGTGGTTAGTAGATGAGTATTGACATTGCATTTAAATTTCTGGAGGTTGTAGCCGTCAGGAAAGCAAGAATACGGGAGCGAGTTTCACAGGCGGGAAGTGCGAGAGAAGAAGCTGCAGGAGTAGAATTGTCGTCTGCATTTGGTTAACCTGACTGTGAATGGGTGGGACCCAGTTGCCAGTCTAGTTGCACGAGTAAACACCTGTTGAGGAGGCATCAGTGACTTAAGTTCGTCTGAGCAGAAGCCATGAAAGTATTTATAGAAGAGACAAAGGGAGGCCACATTTCGACGATGGGGAAGTGGCTGCAGTCGAGCCGCCAGATCAGTACTAATCATTCTGGGTTGTGTTGGAAACTTAAAAGAGAAAAAAGAAAGAAATAAGAAAAAGAGACTCTCAGTTTAATGAAATTAGATTCAATCTGAAATTGGATAAAAAATTGAGATATAGGGGCATATATATTAATTGAAGAAACTTCAGAGATCTTTGAAGACTTTCCGTTATTTTTTAAATTTCTTGTGTTATCTCCAGCGTTTGTTTATGTTTCCGTTGCTATGGCAATAAAAGAAAAAAGAATGGGTTTGAATTACCAAAATAACCAGCCGTTCAGCGTTTTGATTCAATTGAACATTCATCAGCATCTCGCTGATATCGAATTTGACCTCCATTCCATTGCGTTAAGAAATATATAAGATCATATTCTTACTTTCCATTTTTGGATGATCACTTATAAATCGCCTACTGATTTAAAATTGCGGAAACAGTAGAGAGTTAGTGGTTTCTGTAACTACGCTAGAGCATTTCCACAGCCGATCAGTAGGTTAATAAACCACCCCCGTTTCTCTAGCTTAGTGAAGCGTCAAAGTTCCCTTTATATTCTGACTTATTCTGTTTTTTTTTTATTCTTCATCGTCTTCTTTAGTTTTTAGTTCTATATTAAGCCAACCTAAGTTTTAATTTACCCTGAGCGTTTAATAATCAACTATTTAATAATGCATGTAACACAGTAAAAATAATTCAAATAATTCAAAATACTTAAATATAATTCAAATTGAGCAAACATTAACCCTTAAGTTTGTATGAATTTGTAAATATATGTATATACGGATGCTTAAATCTGCGCGTATTAATTATTCGTAACTTTTACGCTATTTTTTAATAATAATAGGTACCGCAAATATCTACAGATGGCGCCACGAGAATGTATTCCTTAGAGTATTAATGATCATGTGGAATATGATCATTATGATGTTCAAGCGTTTGGAGAGCAATCGCCCTGACATAGTACTTGTGCGGAAGTACAGATATGAATGGAACTTGGTTGATGTTAGGGTGCCTTAGGATAAGAATACTGTGAAGGCAAAAATGCACAGTTAGCAAGACATGGCTGGGAAAATCGGAGAAATGTAAAACGCAGCTACTCAATCGGGACTTTCTTTCTTCAGGAGGAATTAGGGAGACGTGAAATTATTTGGGGCGGTGGTCATGGGTAGCAGCGACGCTTGAAAAAGTATAAGTATTAAGGAAAATGTACCTACGGATAGAAACAGCCTGAAACAATCTAAATATCAGAGTAGGGTGTCAAATAATATAATAATAATAATAATAATAATAATAATAATAATAATAATAATAATAATAAATTACAGTTAGTAGATTCTGTAGAAAAGCAAAACAGTAGCCAAGAACCAACTATTGCAGCAAAAAATATAAAAATGAAAGCCAAAGATAAAGCTCTTGAAAAGATGAAACAGCGCTGGCAGGACAAACCTCTGCATGGCCAATATCCAGTACGTGCCAATAAATCCAATGTTGACAAAGTTAATACTCATCGATGGTTACGTGCATCTGGATTAAAGTCTGAAACCGAAGGATTTATACTTGCAGCACAAGACCAAAGTCATTCACGAGAAACTTTCAGGCAAATATTATGCATAATAATATGGATCCAAAATGCAGGTTTTGTGATAAACACCAAGAAACAATAGACCACCTAATCTCAGGCTGTTCTGTGCTTGCCCCAAACGAATATAAAAATCGCCACGATAGAGTTGGGCAATATTTACATTGGGCAATGTGCAAACATTATGGAAAAGCTGTAAACAAACACTGGTATGAACATCATCCAGCACCGGTTACAGAAATAGGAGATGTAACCATTCTATGGGATTACACCATCTACACAGACAGAAAAATTGAAGCAAACAGGCCAGACATTATTGTTAAAAACCAGAAGGAGAAAACTTGTCTATTAATTGATATGGCTTGTCCAGCGGATTGTAACATAGCAACCAAGGAATTTGAAAAACCGTCAAAATAGAAAGACCTGGAAATTGAAATAGAAAAAATGTGGAAATTGAAAACAAGAGTTGTACCAGTGATAGTAGGTGCACTTGGAATAATAAAAAATGGAACAAAACAACACATTGAAAGAATCCCTGGAAACCCCAGCTTAAGAGATATACAAAAAATTGTCTTATTAAGTACAGCCCACACACTAAGGAAAACGTTATCTATGTAATGCTGGGGATGATAGGGAAGATAGAAAAACATGAAATGGAGTCATAACAACACGCCACTACCTGCCTTAGGTCTCCCCGCAGACTTGGTTGGTAGTGAGACCAAAGCAGAAATCGAAATATGATGAAAAATGACATAATAATAATAATAATAAAAACCAGAAGGAGAAAACTTGTCTATTAATTGATATGGCTTGTCCAGCGGATAGTAACATAGCAATCAAGGAATTTGAAAAACTGTCAAAATATAAAGACCTGGAAATTGAAATAGAAAAAATGTGGAAATTGAAAACAAGTGTTGTGCCAGTGATAGTAGGTGCACTTGGAATGATAAAAAAATGGAACAAAACAACATATTGAAAGAATCCCTGGAAACCCCAGCTTAAGAGATATACAAAAAATTGTCTTATTAAGTACAGCCCACACACTAAGGAAAACTTTATCTATGTAATGCTGAGGATGATAGGGAAGATAGAAAAACATGAAATGGAGTCATAACAACACGCCACGACCTGCCTTAGGTCTCCCCGCAGACTTGGTTGGTAGTGAGACCAAAGCAGAAATCGAAATATGATGAAAAATGACATAATAATAATAATAGCAACAACGGATTAATAAATGTTCTATTGCTTACCTTTGAGACAGGTAAAGAGCAAAAGAAGAGGTATTAACCAACTATGACCCGTTGAAACCTTACCTCGCAAGTCTTTGGAAGGTGACAGTCATACCACATGTCATTGGTGTTCTTGTTACGCTCACTGACAGATTTTAGACATGAATACAGAAAACTGAAACGGCTTGTCTTTTGCCAAAAAGAAACCTTTTAGCAATGGCAAAATAATTCGTGGCAGGATAAAAACTTAAATTCAGTAGAAAATTGTATGATACCTAAGGCTGTTTCTGTGGCCCGCTTTTCATTCTTTAATTACCAGGTATCAAAATATTATCCTCAAATTAAATACTAAAATTATAACGCCATATTGAAAATAGCTAGAATAATGAGGAGAGTTCTGAATTGCTGAGGTAACGTACTGGCATTTTATCTTCACTATCGATGAGTTAAGAGTACAGAGAAATGATGTATAATAACAATAATAATAGAATTTATCTAGGTCACTATGTTAATAGTACTCCAAGGAAAGTATTCTTACAAAATTATATAGTTAATGAGATAATAAGTAAAGGTAATGCAAAAAATAATTCCCTCCGGCAACAATCAAATGAGAAGATAAAACAAAGCTCAAATCTGACTTCATTTAAATTCATATTTCTAAGCCAGAAAGCGTCCAACAATATATATATATATATATATAAACTCGTTCCAGTGTGATTATATGTTCATTTATTTGCAAGTTACAAGCATGTATATCGAATTATTGGTGAATAATCTAATTTGCGAGGACTGCTACTTAAATACAATGTCACCGTTAATGCGAGATTTTATGGCTAAGGTGGGAGAAATTGACTTGAATTGATAAATAATTATTAAATAATGATTACAATTGATAAATAATGATTAAATATTAATTAAGTAATGATTAAAATTGATATATAATGATTAAAGCATAAGCGCACAAAAGTGCGCTTATGCTTTAATCATTATTCATCAATCATTTATTCAGTGAACCCATTATGCACCGTTGTGGTCTTCACTCCCCACCATCTCACAATTATTGTTCATGGTGACATTTAAGCCAGAATAGTGCAACGGCATGCCAGTTTCTTTTCACCAGAAATGTTTAGGTTATTCCCTCCTTCTTCTGAGAAATAGGCACGACCTACAAGGCAGCATGTGCTTTTAATCCAGAATTTTCTTTCTAGACTAGTTTGTAACTAAACTATAGAGTACAGTGTTTCCTGTTACTTACCTATACCTGGAAGGAAAAGATGGATTCAAAACTTCCCCAAGAGTATTAGTTGGTTGTAATAAACACGACTGGAATTCGAACTTGTCTCTCCAATTCCTCAAACCATGCCGCAATTCATTACGCCTCTGTGCATCCATTAGATTTTGTTAAAAGAGAAAATTTGTTAGTATAGATTTTTCACTGAATAGTTCTGTTTTTTTTACTTTATTTTTCTTTGATATTCTGTGAAAAATCTTTAAATACGTACATATGTGTGCAATACTGAAGAATGAAGATTTCCCGGAAATACTCACTTGAAAAAATACGACCAACTGACCCCACATTCATTTGCTTTTAGAAAGTGTTTTTGGTGAGATCGTTAACATTTCAGTATTCTTAGTATATATTAGATGTGTACAGAAATTTCCAGTGCTCTCTCTGTCTCTCCCTCTCTATGTTTTTTTTTCTCTCTCTCTCTCTCCTTTGAAATCAATACATATAAAGGCATAGTTGTCTTAGAATTACAGTCGGCGTGATTTTTGAAAGTTTTGATCTCTTTTACTCCGACTAAATGACATCACGTGATTTTTCTACCTGCTGCAACACGCGTCATATAATTTTTTCAGATACATGAACTGAAGATTGCGTCTGAACATTCAGCAACTTCAAACGATAAAGTTACTTCCTTTCTTTTCTCTTCTGTAAACATGTTTTGTTAATACATTTATTGATTATTTCTTTAAAATCCTCGACTTTCACCCTAATTTACTCAGACCCCCCCCCCCCCGTGAGTGTGTAAGATAATGGTTGTGAAAAAGATAATACAAGGAGTGGTAAAAATGATTATTCGTCCTGTCCCGCACACACATTAGAAATTCGTTTTTTTTTTAAAGAAAAAGGAAAAAAAAAAATCTCTGGAATATCAGCATACACGCAGTAATGTGATGTAAGTTATTCACAATGTTTTTTTAAGTAAAGTTCACCAAGTACAAGCCCAAGAGCTACTCAAGGTAGTTGATTGCTGAATAACGTGTGATATGAAGATGAGTACGGAAGGTAGCAGTCATCACTATTTACATTATTTACACACAGGCATATCTTTGTTATTAACCCAACGTTTCGGCCGTTGGGCTCTTCGATCTATATCGGGTGTATGTCAATCAGAATGTCAAATTACTTTTTTCTACTTTTTTTTAACTCTATTTAACCTGATGTGATAGATTGTCCTCGTTCTATTACTCGTGTCTAGAGAAATTTCGTCGAGTTTCTTATTTATTGTTGACTCCGTATCAACTGGTTTTAAGTCCGCAGTGCAGATGAGGTATTATCTGACGAAGAAAATATTGGATGAAGTAAACTAAACTACTGATGTACTGATAACAATTGCGGAAAGAGTTTATCATGCTCTACATAAAACGGAGAAGCTGGGGCTTTAGCATTGGATTTTTCGGAAGCTTTTCATAGAATCTGGCATTCAGGTCTTCTTCTTCTTCTATGTACCCTCTCCCTTCAGGACGTAGGCGATCATGGCCTTCCACGTTTCCCTATTCCTGGTGGCTCTGCACACGCTTTCTCCTGTTACACCATGCAATCCTCGTTCCGTCATCCACCTGATTAGGTCCTTCAAATATGTTATCCATTGCTTTCCCCTGTTTCTTTTCCCTTCTATCTGGCCTGTTAGTATCAGATTCTCCAAACCCTCCTTCCTCATTGCGTGTCCCAGGAGCTTCAGCTGTCTCTTTCTGATGCTTCACTGCAAGCTAAAACGTTACTGTGTCTCCGGGTACTTTTTTCAACTGATCTAATCTTTTCTATCAAATTGTTAAGTTAATATAATCTTGAACGGCCAATCTTCTAGATCATTTTGTACTAATTTCTGGTGTCCCTAATGGCTCCATCCTTGAATCTACTCCGTTTTTAATTTTCTTTAATGAACTCCCTGATGACGTCAGCTCTTAACTTGGTATCTACGCTGATGACAATAATTTACTACTGTTTCTATACTAAGGCTGATCAGTCCGACAAGGTCAAAATGGCAGACGATGTAAAACCCAATTTCAAGCCCGTCTTTAACTGAGGTAAAAGATGGCTTGTTAATTTTAATGCCTTCAAAACTAAACTACTCTCCATTTATCATTTCAGAGACCCCTCCCTGCTTTCCATCAGCATGGCGGATGCTAACCTCCAGGAAATTAACTCGTTCCACCTTCTCCAGCTTACGTTCTTAGCTGACTTGAAGCAGTACTGAACCCATTGCTCGATCTGCTGCTCCTAAAAAAGTCGGTTTCCTGTGTCGGACGTGACAGTTGTTCTCTCCAGAATCTATAAGCAGATTATATCAGAAGGGTAGTAGTAGGCCTCCGTCGGTCAGGGTCAACCATGGGTAGCATCCTAGTTGTCTGCTTGTCTGGAGCATTGGTGTCTGTGACTGTAGAAACCGATGCGGGAGTGACAGACTTTGTTGCAGAGGTGGCATTTATGTTTTGTTTCTGGTCTGTCGGTGCTGTTATTTTGCTTCCTGCGAACCTGCCTCTCAAATGCGACTCGTGTTAGTTGCTTCTCCCTTGATTTAAGTTGTTGATCCAGTTGTTGATGCCTCTCAATTTGAACCGGTTGATTGCTATGATTTCCCATGATGTCCACAGCTTTCCACGTGAGAAATATCCGGCGTATATTGGGAATCTCATGGCAAGACAAGGTGCCCAAACTGGGGTCCTGTCTCGATCCGGTCTGCCTATGTTCACTCTCCTTAAACAGCGCAAACTCCACTGGCTAGGCCATGTCCACCGCATGCCAGACGGTCGCATTCCAAAAGATCTTCTGAAAAGAGAATTGGCCTCTGGAAGAAGACCCACTAGGCGGCCACAACTGAGGTATCCTGAGATCATAAAACCAGAATTTACTTATTAGAGCAATGAAAATTAGAGTAAGTGGTTTCGTTGCAGTCACTCTGTACCAATTTCTGGGCCAAAATAGAATGAAAGGGCGTAATAGGGCCAAAAGTATAAAACGCCTAATAGAAGTAACTGAAAATAGTTCAATGTTGATATGGAAAAAAAATATTCCGTGGAGAGTTTCAACTTACATGACGGCATGATATGACTGATCGTGAATGCGTAATGAGGTTCACGTTGCATTCTCAGAACGCGAGGTTTGTTTTTTTTTTCGTAAATCTAATCTAGATTTCGCCGTTAGACATTTGAACTAGTATATCTACAATGCACTAACATATCGTTATAATGGGGCCTCACATCAGTGAGGGGTGCCTGTGTGCAAGTGAGAGGAAGGCCCCGAAAAGATGCAGATTTTCTGCTGATGTCCCCAAATGAATTTAAATATAAATTCGAGAAGAACACATTAAAAGAATTTCATAGGGAGGCCCGAAGGAAATGTCATTGGCATGAGGAGCATTACTCATTCAGTTCGCTTCAGCTGAGTTTTAATTACTTTTCAGTAATTTCATTCTTGATATATCTATACGTCTACCATTTATCCATAGTTAGATATGATCAAAAGAATAATCAGCAATATTAGTGGTCCTAATCTGGCAGCTCGTCTTCAGTCGCTTTTCCACCAGCATAAGGTTGTCTCGCTAATGTTTTTCTATAAATATTTTTATGGTAATTGTTCGGATGAGCTTTGTTGTGGTATCTAGAGTTTTTAATTTAAGCGCATTATCAAACTGGAGTCGAGATCTTATCAAATTACGTTTGAGCAAGCTAGACGTAGCCATAGATTATATGCTAACATTTTCTTCTCTTGCACTTCTTGCTTGTGGTCATCCGTTCCGGCTACATGTTTTCCTGCCAACGTTAATCCACAAACGTTTAAATTCAACATCAACCGCTACTTATATATAGATTTATTTTTTTCTAATCCTTTTTACAAATTATTTCTATCGCAAATACAAATAAAGTTATACATTTTTAAAAAGTGCACATGAACTTTATGGACATCCTGTATCATGATTCAGCTTAGACTTGAAGAAGATAAGATGGCAGTGTTAAATGAAGCACCTTCGTGTGAACCGGTTATACAAAGTAATACCTCTAGGGAAATAGTATAGTGATCGGTTTGATAAGGCACAATTACAATGTGTTTTTAACTAGGGCGTGAAATAGCCTGTTAATTTTAACGACCCCAAGAAAAAAACTACTCTTTTTTAATCGTCTGAAAGACGTATTTTCACAATGTCTGATGCAAACCTCTAGGCGAATCACACATTACGCCTTTTCCGTCTAATATTTTCTGCTGACATTAAGTAGACATTAAGTAGAGAGATTATAGGGAATCGATTACTAGGTCTGATGTTATGAATTTTAGTTCACTGTATTGTGTGGTGGATATCAGCTCCGAGTGACAAATCGGAGAGCCAAGTTCGAATTCCAGTTGAATTCGTTGCATTCACCTACTCGCAAATATCATTGGGAAAGATATTAATCCATCTCTTTTCCCTCCAGCTATGAATTAAATAGCAGGACAAATTGGGTTTGATAGCCTTGGTTCTCAACCAGTCTACCACAGAAAGTTACGGCAACCTTCTACAGAAAAATTTTTGCTTAGTCGTGTTTTAAAAAAGATACGATCGCTCACGTGTATATCACTTACGGTAATTATCTGACTGATTGTGCTACACATTTTTCCACAAGCTATCTTACATAATAAAACTCTACCATTCGTTTGTGTTCTGAAGACTGCTGCTCCTGCATTATATTTAGAGATTCTTGAAAAATCCAAAGAAGAATCTGCAATGTTATTGGTTCTGATCTGCCATCTATGTTTCAATCACTAACTCACCGCCATTAAGTAGCCTTTTTAATATGTAATTTCATGGTAATTGTTCTGATGAACTTTCCGCTATGGTATCTAAACTTTATGAATTTAAGCGTAGTGCTAGATTGACAGCAGGGTTAAGTAAATTTAGAGTGGATTCTTCTTCTTCTACGTGCCAGGTTCCTTCAAGACGTAGACGATCATAGCCTTCCACTTCTTCCTCTCCTTGATGGCTCTTAGCACACTTTCTCCTGTTACTCCACTCAAACCCCGCTCTGCCATCCACCTGCTCAGGCTCTTCAAATATGTTATCTGCTGCTTTCCCCTTCCTCTTTCCCTCTCTCTGACCTGTGAGTATCATATTCTTCAAGCCCGTTTTCCTCATCGCACCCCAAGAACTTTAGCTGTCTTTTCCTGACGCTCAGTATTAGTTTCCTTTTTGTTTCCGACATTTCCAGAAGGTCACATGCTCGATCCTTGATATTCGCAGCATCCTACTGTAGAACCACATTTCAGTTGCTTCTAGTTTTTCTTTCATCTTTGATGACATTGTCTAGCATTTGCCGCCCTATCGAAGAACAGACATCATATAGCAATCAAGTACTCTTTTCTTTGTTTCTAGTGAACATTTCCTGTCTCTTAATACTCTACTCAGCTTCTGGAATGCTCTTCGCCATGTCAGTTTGTTTTCTGATCTCAGTGTTGCAGTTTCCGTCTTCCGTTAGAACATTTCCCGAGTATTTAAATTTTTGTATCTGCTTGATTTTAGTATCCCCAACTTGTAATTACCATTTTGGGCTCCTCTGTTTGCTGATGACCATATATTCTGTTTTCTTGTAGTTTAATTTATAGTTACTTCTTTTGACATTCTTCATCTACCCGTTTTTTAGAAGATCTTGTATTTTTCTTTCCGTGTCGGCAATCAACACTGTATCATCTGCGTATCTTATGTTGTCCAGATTGTGACAACTAAAACCGTAAATTCTATGCTAACAGTTTCTCCTTTTGCACTTCTCACTTGTGCGACTCTTTTTTTGATTCGATGCTTTCCATCAAACTTTGATCTTCAAAAATTTAAACTGAATATCAATCGTTATCTACTGTTTTCTTGATTTTTCTTATTCTATTCTCCTCGATTCTTAATATTTTTAAAAAAATTTCACGCTCGTGTCTAAGTGGTATTGCTTCGATAATTCGGGTGAAATGATCATCATTTTCTTTGTATAAATATACGAGAGGAATAAGGATCATTTGACTCTGTTTGTGTAGCAAAGCAGGTTTGGCTGGTGGAACTAAGAATAAAGCTCCTCTCAAGATTTGCTCTGGAAGATGCGATAGAGCAGCGACAGGTTGATGCCGTCTCGGCTGTGGAATTGAAAAATAAGTACTCTCTCACAAGACCATGTAAATGATTTTGAACACTGTCAAAGCTGAAAAAGATAGGGATGTATCAGCTACTATCCAAATATATCCATAGCGAGAACTGTTTCTTAAAAGCCGCTGAAAATCTATGGCTTTTATATTTACCGACAGAAAAGGGTGTAAATATATGAGAAAACCAACTTCTAATTTCATAGACAAAAAATTGGAGTATTTATCTATATTTCTGAGGTGAGGTAGTATTTACAGCATTTACATTATTTAGACTATTGTCCTCATCTTTGTTGCCATTTGTATGACGTTTCGGCCGTTGTACACTTCAGCCTTCTTTAGGTTCTAGGAATTTCGAACCGAACCGTACAATTACTGGGGTATATCATTCTCATCATTTGCGTATTAATGCCTCTTTTGAAAGTTATCTTACATTAACCCTGCAAGTTACTTATTTACCACTGCTGTAGCCTGGTATTGAACTCACAACTTTTTCGGTCAAGTTACAGGAACTAACCAACGTTTATATTCACTGGGCCATGTGTCCTTCCTAGCACCTGAAGAAGGCCGGAGTGTACAATACCCGAAACCTCGTACAAATGGCAACAAAGATGAGGACAATGGTCCGAATAATGTAAATACTGTAAAAAATTGGGGATGCAAAACAGAAAATCTATATCTAAAAATTATAATCTTACAATTACTTTTTGTATGAGGATTCATGAAATATTATCAATACACATATACAAATTTTACTTTTTTGGCTTTTCTTTATTATCAAAATGCTTTTTGTGTGTGTTTTCGCGCCCTTGTGTGAAAATGATCTTCAAAAAACGACATCAGAAAAAAAGATTAGTTATTTGGGATTATTTTCATAAGATCTTAATATATAAATATTTAAGGGAATACAAAAATGCAATTTTATTCAGATAGACAGGCTTTATGCTATAGTGAAAATTAACGCTCGAATGCGTGCGCATGCGCACAAAGACACAACCATTCACATGTGTGTGAGAGAGAGACACGGACAAATATAGATATATAAGTGCCTGAAAAATATTTATTCACGTTTGCAAAGAAAACATTAAACATTTGCATCCGAATACACAGTTGCGCCAGAAATATACTAACCTTTGCTTAGTCTGATGCAATAACAAGATCTCCGTGTCTTGTTGGTTTCAGCAGTATTACCTCGTTTACGAACTGTCGTTATGGAAACAAAAAGGACGCTCATACTTAGAATTATAAAAAGATATGTTAATGCATAATGATGAAAAGAGAGCTTTCAAAATGACAGAACATTGAAGGCAATACAGACAGAGGAAAGAAACGAGTTACTTACTTAACGAGACAGTGTACGTAGTTGGAACAACAAGAACCAAGGGATATAGCGAAAAGAGAAATATGCTAAGTACTTCAAAGAACAGGAAGTTGTACAGAGCTACAATGGTTCATGTATTGAAGGGACACGGCAGACAGAATAAGTCACATAAGTGAATAAGTAATTCTATTTTCTCAAAATCTACACGTACGTTACGACTTTTCGTTGTTTTCTCAACTTTCAATAAAACCTTGGAGTGTTAAAAGTTACTTTTTTTATTATCTACCAACGTAGGAATCGAAAGTCTTATTCAAGAAAATATGTTTCTCAAGAGGAATCCAAACAACTTTTTTGACATTTGAAGCCATCTTCAATTTGGAGTTCTAGATTACTCTCTTTAAGAAATCCTCATCTACCGTGGAGACCATTGAAATCTGTGGATTTTATTTTATGATCTGAAACGTAAATAATATAATTTTAAAGCAGTTAATAGAATTCTGAAAAATGATCTTGTTTTTATGTGCCGTGTCCTTTCAGAACGTTGGCGATCATCGACTTTCACTTGCCAATGTCTCTTGTCACTATTAATAATTTTCCTCTTAGGACAGCTCCCAATCCCCGTTGCCCCATCCATTTGCTCAAGCCCATCAAATATGTTTCGCGCTGCTTTCCCTTATCTCTCTTTCCCTCTATCAGTCTTGCGAGTATTAGATTCTCCAAACCCTCCTTTCTCATGATGTGTCCCAGAAACTTCTATTGTCTTTTAAATCGAAAAAGTCTTTGTCGGTAGTTTATCACGAAACACACACACACACACACACACACACACACACACACACACACACACACACACACACACACACACATATATATAGTGACGTAAACTAATAAATATACACATAAATATTCAGATATTAATAGAACAGTGCTCAATTTATGAACAATTCTATATATATATATATATATATATATATATATATATATATATTCTATATACATATATATATATAGTGTATCGAGGCAGCTGAAAATTTTCTAAACATATACTGTTAAATACAAGAAACAATGAATGTCTACTATGTTTAATCATGAGCCGTTCTAAACATCGTATTTTGACTTCAATTTCAGGTGAAAATAAAGACAAAAATTCTCCAACATTTGGATAATTTTTTATTAAATTGGTTCTAAGCTTTCGGATCACATGAGCCACCTTCAGGGAGGTTCCAAGGAGGTTAACATAAAAACATCCACCATCAGCGACGATTGAATCTTGTGATGACATAAAACTTTGCTAAGCAACGATAACAGTTACCAAAAATAGCAAACGCAGTTCGTAAATTTATAATGCGGTTCTATGACGTCATTCCGCGTGAGAGCTCGAAATGATAACAGAACCATATATTTAAATACAATGTAATGTGTTATAACCAGATTTAAACTTGATTTTATTAACTGTGTGTTGTTTGAATTTGATGTAGATGGCCTCCAATATCTGAACCGCTTTGAAGATTACTCATGTGAGCCATATGTTGGAGAATCTTTGTCTTTATTTTAACCTGAAATTAAAGCCAAAATATGATGTTTAGGACGGCTCATGATTATATATCTATATCTATATATCTATATCTAGTATATCGAGGCAGCAAGTAATTTTCTAAACATATGTTGTTAAATATAAGAGACAATGAATGTCTATTATGTTTAATCATGAGCCGTTCTAAACGTCGTATTTTTGCTTTAATTTCAGTTGAAAATAAAGACAAAATTTCTCCAACATTTGGATAATTATTTATTAGTTTTCTTCTAAGCTTTCGGCTCACATGAGCCATCTTCAGAGAGGTCGTTCAAACTGAAATATTATAAAATCCACCATCACCGACGATTTTATTTTGTGTTGACATAAAACTCCGCTTGGCAACGGCAATAGTTACCAAAAATAATAAACGCAGTTCTTAAATTTGCGATGCGGTTTTATGACGTCACAGCGGGGGATAGCGCGAAATGACAACAAAACCATGTAGTCAAATGCAATGTAATATCTTATTTCCTGTTTTAAAGTTGATTTTATTGAGTATTGGTTGTTTCGATTTAATGTACATGGCCTCCAATATCTGAAGGTTCCTCTTACTGCGTGTATGAGTAAGGATCACCGTATTGTTGACCAAAATCTGTCTGATATTACCTACATGTTTATGTTTTTCTGAGAAATGTTGTTTAATAGTACTCTGATCAGAAAGATGACATGTAAGTCTACGGGAGAGCGTGGTTGTGGTAAAACCAATATATGTACTAGGTTTTTGATTAGTATCAGAGATGCAATCTCTGAATGGGCATGTAAATTGGTACACTACATTTGTTTTTTGTAGAGAATTTTGTTTAGTGCTTGTTGGGTTATTATAGACTATGAGGTCAACTTTTTATAATATATAATGAGTTTAATTTGATTATTACTTTCCACTGGTTTAACATTTCTACGTATTATGTTTTTGAGAGTTTTTTTCATCTTGTTTATAATTATTATGTATTTGATTGCAATAGTATAAGTTAATAGTGTTATGTTTATTTTGATGTAAACCATTATTATTAATATTATCCTTATTGTTGTTTGTCTTTTCTACAAATATTTGCTTGGCAACTGCTGTGACGAGATTTTTCTTGGTGTCCTGATGACTTGAATTTAAACTGTGTTACTAGATTGGCATCTAAGTCCCACATTTTTACCACTGAAATAATTAAATGTACCCACCACTTCTACGAAAACAGTTTCTTTTCTTGCATTTCCCGATTGTGAAACTCTCTTTCGTTTATTTGCATCCCTAATAACCCTAATCCCGCAAAATTTAAACGCAACGACAATCGCCATCTTGAATGCCGTTCATCTTTTATCATTTCTTCTCTATCCAGTCTTTTCTCTTATTGTAACCTCCTGTGAACTAGTGGCGACCTCGTCTTGCGCTTGGGTTAAAATAACTAACAAAAATCTAATTTTGAATTAATATTTTTTAATAAAAACCATGTTACCCATTGGACCCGTAGTTCTGGTTAACAGCTAACGTGTAAAAAAACATGGTAATAGAAATATTAACTATTTCTTTACAGGGAAGCATTCGACATTCGCTAACGAATAGGCAATGCGACTTTTGGTTGAAATTCATAAAATATTTCTTTTATAATACTTCTTCAAGAAATTAATTTTCTCAAATTCACTGTCATAGATCTTTCTAGCATTGAGATTGGAGTCTTTCTAACCTGTCATTAGTTTTTTTTTCTTGAAGTTACATGAATTATCCATTTTATTTGTTTCAGCTATTGAATGTCTGCAAATGATGTGAATTCTATAATCTAGTACTTACAAGTCTACAACGTTATTTCACAGGATCAGAAGTATTGTCCTTTATATTTTATTAGTTCATAACTATTCCTAATAACTTATCTAAGAAGCAGGATGAATACATTTGATGGTTTAGATATTTATGAACGGGATGGGTGTCATGCATTCATATGAAAATTTGATCTGTTGAGAATATTCAAGAACATTTAATTTCTGAGGTTAATATCTTGGTTTTGTCACAATCCTCGGTGCTGGGTAAAACTACTTCTCACGAAGCCTTTTTTTCAATTGGCTTTTGTTTTCTGTAATAATCTTTTTATAACTAATCCATGCATTAAGATATTTCACGTGTTTAGTACTTATCAATTATACATCTTGAATCACAATGTTATTCCAATTCCACGTTAAAGTTTAAGTTTTATAATTACGGATTGTAACATAGAAACCAAGGAATTTAAAAAGCTATCAAAATATAAAGACCTTGAAATTGAAATCGACAAAAATTTGGAAATTTAAAACAAGGATCTTGCCAGTGATAGTAGGTGCTAAGAATGATAAGAAAATGGAACAAAACAACACATTGAAAGAATCCCTGGAAACACCAGCTTAAGAGATATACAAAACATTGTCTTGTTAAGTACAGCCCACACACTAAGGAGAACTTTGCTTATGTAACGCTAGGGATGATAGGGGAGATAGAAAAATAAAACATGAAATGGAGCCATAATAACACACCACGACCTGCCTTCGTTCTTCCTACATACTTGGCAGGTAATGTGACGATAGCAGAAATTGAAATATGATGAAAAATGACAAAATAATAATGACAACAACAACAGCACTTAAAATATTTGATAGCAAGTTGCGCTGCTGGACAAAATTGCATCGAATGCAGCGTCTTCTATCTTCAATTTCCTTATACTAAATTTGTTAAAGATTATCCAAATGTTGAGATATTTTAAAATGTTTTATGTTAAGTCTTATTTCTTGGAACATTGGATTATAACTTTTCATAAAATCAACTTTGTACTGCTTTTTGTGTCTTTTTTCACAGGCAGTTCTGAAATCGTCAAATTTATTCAATGTGTCCATAGAATGTGTATCGGCAAGTAGTCAATTCCCAGGTTTTAACAGTGTTAACTCTCTCGAACATTTGTGTAGTACCCCTTCTTACATATGTTAAATGTTGCGCTGAAATATTCGCACATAATTAAGTCTAAACGCCCACTTAGACGCACACACTTAAAACCTGAACCTCAAATACACAACTGCACACCGATCCAGTCTCTTTGATGCACAGATGAGTACACATTTACACACTGAGATTCTTTTGCATATAATCAGACTATGAGAGCAAAGAAGAAACGCTTTTTCATCCTGAGGCCGATAGAATCTCTTTCATCTCTACCGGATAAAAACGGTCTTTTCATAAGTCGACAAGGGATTCAAATACGCATGCCATTAAATAAGAAGCGCCTGCCATGAGACACACACTGGTATAATTGATCATTGGCATCATATCTGGGTAAAAAAAAATCCCATAGCTTTATATGAGGCCGGACAAATCTAAGTTAGTCGCGTAATTTCGTTTCATGAAGTTAAAGACATCTTAATTTGTTAACACTCAAACCAAAGCCTGAATACTTTTCACTCGCAATATGACATGTCTCACTAGAATTTCACGGCTCTCCACGACTTCTCATGATTTATTTGCACTGATAATTGCTCGTTTATGAGTTTTCTTTATATTTCTGGTTGTTCGCCCACTATTCATTTGTTAAAATTTGTCAAGATGGTTACTAGTCTCTTTCTTATGTTTAACATATTTTCAATATGCTTACTGAGTGCCAAATTCTTCAAAATCTTTCCTCATTACTAAAGTAGTAAAGAAAGGCGAGAAGAAGGTAGTAAAAATTATTGGTATGAAGACAGAATGAATTGTTGTCAGCAAGAAGAACAGACCAAGATGCGAACTGTATGAGTAACCCCCTCTGCTATAATAAAGACCGTTGTGCAATATATATATATATATATATATATATATATATATATATATATGTATATCCCTCCTGTCACTCTGCTAGAGAAAGAGAGGAGAGAGGGAGAGAGAGAGAGTGAATCAGGAGGCTCAGTTCATTCTCTTTTCTTTACTATTAGCTAATAAACTTTACTACTAGTTATAAAAGCTCTTGCCACGTGTTTGCTCTTTATTATTTTTTTGCAATAATTATGCCGTCGAGATATATCCTGCCACACTAAGGCATTGGATTTACTTTCGTTTTTTATGCCTTAATCTAAGATACTTAATACCAGATATATCAATACTGATTTAAAAGTAATAATTTTAATATTACAGGGCATAATAAGAGATGAAATAAGAGAATAAAAAAAAACACGGTTTCGCTCCTGCTCATCAAAGTTTGTAATTAGGAGGACTTACAGTAAAATATAATTGATGTGGGAAATGAATTGGTCAATGATGTGAAAGGAGAATGAACTACTAGAGACTGATCACAGTAAGGCCCAGAAAACACTCTCGCTGTTTACAAAGCGAGGATCTGCAAAACCTGATGTAAACAGACTTTAGCACTTTCAAATGGAAATGTGAATGTGAATTGGCCAAAAGGGAAAAGGGATCTATATTAAATTCTAGTGCACACTTTCTATTATTTGTAAGATGTTTGCAAATTGAAGAACAATAAGTTTTACGGATGAATTTATTTTGTTGCCAGTTATGAGTCCAGATTTTCAGTGAAATATGCTGTTTCTAGTAAAATATTCTAGTATCAAACCGGTGAGTACTCCCTCCTCTGTAATTGACACCGCAGCTACAGTCATACTTATAAACTACAGAACTTATTTGATGAGGTTGGGGGGGGGGGAACGTCCTTACTACTAGAATATAGAACCGATTTAGTATAAAAAGCAACAGGCATCTTGGCAGAAAAATAACACTTCTGCACACTGAAGACATTTACCTTGTTAGGTTTTTACACTTCTCTCTAATCCACGGAAATCTTAAATACACCGGACATTTTGCTATAACATCTTTCTGAAGTCAGCGATCTTGTTACGAATCGTCTAATTGACAACAGATGAAGAACACAATTAAAACAACGGAAATGTGGTTATACAGAAGGATGCTGAGAATACTATGGCGCATTAACGAAGAAGGTTTAAGGAGATTTGAAACAAAAACGACACTTCTACTTAAAATCAAAAAAGATAATAAACATTTCTTGGACAAATATTGAAAAAGATTCTTTTTTATGTGTTGTGTTCCTTCAAGAAGTAGGCGATCATGGACTTCTACTTGTCGCTTTTCTACTGAGTATTTCTCTCAAACACTGCTTCCCCATCTACCTGCTCAAGCCCATCAGGTATGTCTCGCGATGCATTTCTCCCTCTCTCTCTCCTTCTATCCATATGAGGATTAGATTCTCCAAGCTCTCCTTTCTTCGTACGTGTGCCAAAAACCTTAGCTGTAACTTACTGATGTTAAATATAAGTTTCCTTTTCGTTTTGCATTCTCTTCAAAACCTTGTCGTTGCTCACATGTTCGGTCCATGGTATCCTCAGCATTCTTCTGTAGAAACAAATTTCTGTTGCTTCGGCTCTCTTCTTCATTTTTGAGGAGATCGTCCAGCATTCGCTGCTATATAGGAGGACAAATATCACATAACAGTTCTGTCATCTTTACTTTGAATAATTTACACAAAAGGTCATTTTGAAGACAACAGAGACAGATAGATGCAATGCATAGACTACATAACGAGCTGGTGTAATTGTTTAGCAGTAGGGAAATTATGAGAGATAGCAAACATCGAACCTTAGAATGAACCATAAAAAACGGGATTTGTGGGATAGCATGATCATCGACTTACTCCGAGCATTGAAGGAGAAAAAATGTACTAAAGTTTTCAGTTGTCTGTAACCTTTAGTTTCAATTTCTTTTTAACTCCTATTTTCCTTACCCACTTCTCAATTATTCTTTTCATAGGATATTCAAAATGCGTCAGTCACATCGTATCGTCTATCATTACACTTGAAATCTGTATCTGTAACGAAAATTTTCGAGTCTATGATAAATCAAAATTTGTAATCCACAAGGATATTGCCTCATTGGATTGTGAATTTTCTTACATAGGAATTGAGTACAATCTCTGGGCCAGGTAGTGCAGATCATAGCGGAAACAAGAAATAGAATAACTAAGCAGTACTCACTTAAGCACAAATACCCTTGGGAAAGATATTAATCCGTCTCTTCCCTCCAGGTATGGGTTAAATAACAGGACAGATTGGGTTCTATAGCCTTGGTCGGTAACCAGTCTACTGCAGAAAGCAATGGCAACCTACTGCGGGATAATCTTCTGCCTAGTCAATTATGCCTCTTTCGAGACATGATCGCCCAAGCATGTATCCTGTACAGCATTTAACTGACTGACTTATAAAAACAACGAGATATCCCAAGATATTAACAGCACAATCAGAACAGTCTACTTCATGTATATTAAATAAAGGGTTCACTTTAAAATTACCAGAAAACGACGCAGAACGACGGATAACTTATTGAGTAACTGGACGCAATTATGTATAGTTGTCAAAATTCTCAACAACAAGGACAATGTTCTCAATAAACAACAACAATTCATAGAAAAGCACACAAAATAATACTCGGTCAACAATGTATATATAATTTATTTTAAGCAATTGATGAACTCCGACATATTTTTGATTTATTTGTTTAAACATTATTTTAATGGAGACTCGTTTTTTTTGTAGATACTCTGCTTTTTATAATTTAAGATTATTAATTATAGCAGATATGAATATTACGAGAAATCAAGAAATTGTGTGTTTAAAGGCTTAATTCGAGTTTTGTCTAAATGTAATTACTTCGTGGTCGAGCGGTCTAATCATTTATTGGTATTCCATAGGGGATGCAGATTCGAATTCTGCGGGAAGACGCCTATTTTACTAACAAGATTTCTCTATTATTCAGGCCGGTAGATATATCTAAATATACTGTTTAATATTAAAAACCGTGTATCCATCAAAAGTATCCATTAAAAATAATTTTTAAACAAATAAATGATATATATATATATTCAGGTAAAAACTAGGCAAAGCAACAGTAATAAGACAAAAAGTTCCAAAAATAAAAATTGTGTTCATACGCTAAAAGGATACTGTCAAGTTATTATAGCGTTTTGACATCACTACCCGAAAGAAAAAATATAGGAGAATAGCTCGAACATTTGTTCATTTATACTTGTTATAAAGAAATTCCAGCATTCATAGGACCTGACGATAAATTTAAGCACTGGGATGTTTTTAACAGTTTTTCAAATAGATTGGAACTAAGGCACTTAAAGGAGTTCGAAGGGCAAAACGTAATAATTTATAAAAAATAATGTTGAGAACTTTAGATCAATTGTAAATAATGTAAATAGGATTGCGTTAATAAAAATGACATTTCTTCTTCCAGGGTTTTGATGAAAATCGGATTGTTCTTTCTATACTTCCGGTTTAATTTTATTATATTTTCTTTTTATCATAATCTCCAATATTAGTATTTTATGCAGTTAAATACAGGATTTTGAATGAAAACCTTCTTTTTATATATAATCATATAATTATGAATAAACTGTACATTGTGACACGGAAATTTCTGTTTCGAGATAGATTCTTTTCATCAGACAATGTTGGATGTTGGTTGTGCAAATGATTTACATTTAAATACAAAACACCTTCGGTTTGCTGTTTATGTATGTGGGAAGATATACAATTTACGTGAGTCTTTTTTTTAACTAAACAGAGAGAAGATTCATTTTGGAATTTAGCCCCAAAGAATACATACACATAAATCTTTCTCTTTTTTCCTCCTTTTTTTCCTTTCCTATTTTTTTCTCCTTTATCCTTTTTCCACCCTAATGGTCAAGATATCAACATGCTTTTAACGTAATTTTATCTTCTCCCCTGTGTGTTAATGTGAATTAAGCACATATATATATACACCTTCCCTTAGCTAGGGTGTCATCTTTTGAATCCCCAGATCATTCTTTCATGTGCTTCCGCCTCTCACTTCTCAGCTCGATTAGCTATCTCTTCTTTCTCTACCGCTCTCCTTCCTCCCCTGACTGTTCGTTACTTGACATAATTTCTGACAATATCGACAATGCCATTTCTTCCCATCCCTCTGCCCATGTATTCGTGTTTGGTGATTTTAACGCCCACCACACCAAGTGGCTGAAGAACGCTGTCACCGACCCTGCTGGTGTCCACACCATAAACGTTTCAATCACCTAATCCCTTACGCAAGTAGTGGACTTCCCCACGCGTTTCTCCGACAACCCTAACGGAAGGGACTCACTTCTAGACCTCTGCTTCACTTCCATCTCAGACTCTTGCACTACTAGACAACTCTGCCCACTCGGAAACTCTGACCACACTGTAGTGTCCGTCAATATTTCACTCCACTCTCGCCCGACCCATGATACCCAGACAAGTAGAATATCTTACTGCTATCAAAGAGCAGACTGGGATTCGTTCCGAGACTTCCTCTGTGACATCCCTTGGAACAACGTTTTTAGTCTTCCCATCGAAGAATGTGCATCCGAGGTTTCCTCCTGGGTTAAGGCTGGCATCGATGTCTTCATCCCTGCTAGGAAATTCTAGCTTAAATCTCATTCGTCTCCATGGTTCTCACCCGCTTGCTCGGCTGCCATTGCCCACCGGAATCGTTTATTCCGACTCTATCGTAACTACGCGTCGGACCAAAACAGGCGCCTTTTCACTTCAGCTCGTAATAAGTGTAAAAGGATACTTAACGAAGATAAGATGTTCTTTGCTGCCAGAATGAAGTAACACATAGCATGCTCTAAATTCGGCTCTAAAGACTACTGGCGACTCTGTAAAAGAGAACTTAACAAGAGCAAATCCACAATACCCTCGCTAATCAACAAATTTGAGGTCATCACCTCCCCGGCAGATAAGGCTGAATGCTTTGCCCGCAGATTCTCGAATAATTCGAATCTGGACTCATCTGGAGTTTTTACACCCGACTTCTCACCTAGAACCGAGGCACAACTGAATGATGTCCACATTACATCTTCGCTTGTCTCTAAGATAATCTTAAAACTTGACCCTCACAAAGAGAGCGGTGGAGACGGAATCCCAACTATAGTCTTAAAAAAATGTGCCTCTGAACTCTCCTCTGTCCTTTCTAAGCTCTACAACTTCTGCCTATCTGCTTCCTGCTTTCCTGCCTGTTGGAAATCTTCCTCTGTAGTTCCTATATTTAAAAACACTGGAGAACCCTCGGACCCTGCAAATTACCGCCCTATCAGCCTTCTTCCGATCTTTGGCAAAGTATTCGAAGCCATTATCAACGCCGAGGGGGTTCAGAATTTCACAGCACACAGGCTCCTCTCGGACAAGCAATATGGTTTCCGCTTCACCAGGTCTACTGCTGATATGCTAACGACCATCACCGAGTACATATACCAGGCACTCGACAAGAATGGCGAAGCCCGAGCCGTTGCATTGGATATATCTAAGGCGTTCGACAGAGTTTGGCATGCTGGCCTTCTATGTAAACTGCGGAGCTATGGTATAACTGGACATTTGTTTCAACTAATCCAGTAATTCCTCTCTAACCGCACAATGAAAGTGGTATTAAACGGACATGCCTCCCAGAACTACCATACAAACGCAGGTATCCCCCAAGGCTCCATCTTAGGTCCTACACTCTTCCTGATATACATTAATGATCTCCCTGATTCCATAAGAGCCCAAATAGGTTTGTACGCCGATGACACCACAGTTAACTCTCGCCTCCTACAAAAATCTGGTGTAGGCGTTTAAGCTAACCTCGCAGTCGAGATTGAAAAAGACCTCCAATTCATATTGGACTGGGGTTAGAAATGGCTAGTAAATTTTAATGCTTCTAAAACGAAGCTACTCTCAATTAACCATCATCGACAATCTCTCCTACCTCCCATTAGCATGGACCTGGCTTGCCTCCCAGAGAGTAAAACACTACGCCTCCTTGGTCTCACACTTTCAGCGGACATCAAATGGAATGACTATATCGAATCCATTGCTAAATCCGCTGCTATGAAAGTCGGTTCTCTGTGTAGGGCCCGGAAGTTTTTTCCGTCTAAATCTATCCTTGCACATATATAAATCTACCATCCGCCCGTGCATTGAATACTGTTGCCATATCTGGTCGGGTGCCCCTGCTATTCTCTTTAGGCTTCTAGACAAGGTACAGCGGAGTGTCTGTAATGTGATCGATATTGACTTGGCAGACCGCCTGCAGACTCTCTCAACGGCGCGACGTGGCTTCCCTGTGTCTCTTCTATAAATACTTTCCCGGCTTCTGCTCCGATGAACTTAGATCACTGGTGCCCCCTAAATACGAATTTGCACGAGATACTAGATTAGCAACTAGATCCCACCCTTTTACAGTGAAACCGATAAAATGCAACCGCAACTTCTACTCCAACAGTTTCTTTCCTCGTACTTCCCGACTGTGGAATTCTCTTCCACACGATTGCTTCCCCGACGGCTACAATCTCCAGGAGTTTAAATGTAAGGTCAATAGACACCTCCTAACAAACTAACCTGCTCCCATTCTATCAAACACTCTTCCCATCTGCCCAACCCTCATCCTCGGTATTCTTACTCATCTGTCACCTTCCTGCTGACATTCCCTATGTCTAACAACTCCTTCTATTTACCTTCCCCTATGTAGCCCCATGCGCAATAGTGTCAGTGGAATGCCCTGCTTGGGGTGAGATGATTAAAAAAAATGTGCTTAACATACATTATTTTCGCTTACATATACTTGCATTCATAATAAACATCTAATGCTTTTAATACACGTTGGTACACACACTTAAACAGAGACAAGGTTTTTTCTTATACATTTAATATTCATTCATTGCTTTATCACACGTGACATATATCTGACCAATGAAACATAAATCAATCAAAATAATGTCTCTTAGATTTTTAAATCATTCGTCTTTAATAAATCTCTGAAGAAACGTGATAAAAGTGAAACATGTTAGATTTAACACACATTTTTTACTTGTTCTTTTCTTATTTTATTCCTATATATATATATATATATATATATATATATATATAAATTACAAATTATAGTTTAGAACATGTACAAATTTTTATCCACGACAAAGTGACATTTTGTTTCGACATTGAAATTACAATATCTCATCAGGTGACAAAATTGTAAAATTCATACATGTTCTAAACTATAATTTATAATAAATATTCACAGCTCTATATTATAAATCGAGCACCGTCTTAAATTAATGTTTTGGACGTTGTAAATTTTTCTTCGTTTTTTATTCACACGGATATATATATATATATATATATATATAAATTTTGTTCATACATCTGTATATAATGTTGTTCTACATTAAAGTATCGTCGAAAAATTGTTAATTATTGCATTTATTGGTCGAATAAGCATTTGCAAACAATTAAAACTGCGAGTAACAAGACAGAAAGGAAACATTCGAGGCTCACAAGGAAGAAGTTTCCTAAAATGTCACTAATTGCTTTCCAATTTAAGTTAAACGTGATTTAAAAGAAAGTTCTACCTAAGCAGAATGTGCTTTCACTCTTTCCTAATTCTTCTTTTCCTCATGATCATTTCCTTCTCATTTTTATTACATTTGTCTTTTCTTTAACATTGCCTTCGTTTCTTTTCACATATCTGCCCACTTGTTCTCTTTCACGCACGTGTCTTTTTTCTTACCTAGTTGTAGCTGACGTCAATTCCAATTAAGAGATTGCAATTTTAGGGAAGAAACTTTACACGTAGAAGTAAGTAAAGTTTGTACATTCATCCATTAATAATTTGAATCCAAATTGACGAAGGTTCCTTAACCGGATATCTACGTAAACAGATTTCTAGAGAGCAGCTAAGGAAGCTGATAAAATTTATCCAATGTCTTCGTAATTAAATTTCACATAGTGAATTTTATATGATTTACAACAGGCATAAACCTATTAAGGAATCTTGATATAGCCTCATAAAGTTAGCAACTGCAAGACCATAGACTTAAATATTCCAGTCTGGAACGATAAATGCATGAAGTAAGAAAATATTTTTCTGAGACTATGAACTTACATTCTGTTAAACAGAGGCATTACAATTCCTAAAATTCGATGACTTGTCATTTTAATCTATGTATCTTTATTATCTATCTATTTTTCTATCTATGTATGTATCTTCATTATATATCTATCTATTAATATTTGTCTATATTTCTGAGATGAAGTATTGTAATTATTTACACTATTTAAAGTAGTCTCGTCTGCGTTACCATATTCGCGACGTTTCGACTGTTGTTAAGACCGGCATTCTAATTGGAATTTTGAACTAAACCCTATAACTTGGGTGTAGGATGTTTTACTTCCACGTGTCATGTCCCTTCCGGTTGTCTCACTATTAGTTATCTGTTTTTTAACTTTTTGTTCATCTCTGCTGTAGCCAGGTATTGAACTCACAATACTTTGGGTCGAGTCAGTGGCACTGAGCCATAAGAACATCAGTATAAGAAATGTTGAGACTGACAAACCTGATGCCGCAGTAACTAACATCTACCAGAGCTCTTATTAAAATTTTCTTGTTATTATGGCTTTGTCTCTCCGTATTACTGGTCACTATTGTGTATTAATTTCTATGATTAGCAGTTCTGTATTATTTCAACATCATCCGATAGAGGGGCGGCAACCTCTCTTTTCCCTTTATATGTAATTATCTGATATTGAACATAATTAAAATAACTAATCTCAGAAATCTATCTATCTATCTATCTATCTATCTATCTATCTATCTATCTATCTATCTATCTATCATAAGGTTTTTCATTATCTATCTATCTATCTATCTATCTATCTATCTATCTATCTAAAGTTTTTCATTATCTATCTATCTATCTATCTATCTATCTATCTATCTATCTATCTATCTATCTAAGGTTTTTCATTATCTATCTATCTATCTATCTATCTATCTATCTATCTATCTATCTATCTATCTAAGGTTTTTCATTATCTATCTATCTATCTATCTATCTATCTATCTATCTATCTATCTATCTAAACTTATTTATAAATGTAACTTTGTCTCTGTGTGTATGTATGTGTATGTGTGTGTCTCCATTACCTATAGACTGCGAAACGGCTGAACCGATTTTCTTAAAAATTTACACAGTTGTACTATAAACGTCTGCGAGTGTTTTTAGTTAAGTTTTGTGTTGGGGTACCCCCTGAGCTCCAGGACTATGGATTAGTTTTAAAGCTTTCATTACACCCGAGTAACGCCGGGCTATACTGCTAGTCTATCTATCTAACTATATAACCTTACTTTTACATCTGCATTTCTTAGGAGAAAATTAATGAAAAAACTCAAATGAAAGAAGTATTATTTTTTAAGTTAACAAAAATGAATGGAAAATGTAACGCCGAAAATAATATTTCTTTCGTACAATTTATATACATTTGGAAAAATTCAAAACATTCAGCATTAACATAGGTTCTATTGTTGCACGAGCAATCGACTCTATAGATTTATGAACGATTGCTTACCGTAATATTTGCAACTTCATAAACAGACTTGCGCACATTATCTAAATAGACATAAATAGATAAATGTTGATGTAATGATGTAAATATATGAACCTGCCAGTTTGATAAACGCTATTTTGTGTCTGGTCATTCTATGCACACACCTGGTACCATGTAAGCCATCACTACCTGATGCAGAGTTGGGTTATTCGCTAAACCAACAGTGGGGTGGTTGCTAGACAGACAGCAATATTAAAGCACGACCTGTCAAAAGGTTGATGAATCTTGTAAGGTCAACGACCATCTAGCGTAATGGAGTAGACATACATAGATATGCATGCAGCCAGTGTAGCGGTCTGATAGTGTTGCCTAGCGGTGATTTACTTACACTGAAGTCAGCATCCAAAGCACAGAGTTCATTCAATGGAATCGACAGTCATGTGTCCGTGACCAATGCCAACATTAATTTTAAGGACATCGACTGTGGTTTAAATTGAGAAGAGATGAGCCCCGTTATGGCTACTTGTCTGAGGACACGCTTATGCACGAATAAGCCTCTCTGGCTTCCGAGTCATATCCATGGAAAAGACTGGCTCAGTCGCCCAACAATACCAGTCACAGCCGGTAATGAGACTGTGAATTAATGATAATGATCTCGACCTGAGAATGTGCGTGGGATTTTGATTAGAATCTGAACTTGGAAGAGAAAGAAGAGTAAAAAATTATCAATGTTTCGAAACAAATCGACATTTTAGATATTATCATATTTCCCAACAGACTGACAAATAAATTTATAATTTCATCATAAAATCATTGAACCCGACACAATAGAGATAGACTGAATGATAAAATTATAATGTTATAAACAGGTTGATCGTACATATAAAAGAATTTATGATTGATTAATAAAGAGAAGGCAATAATATTTAAGATGAGGTTCAAGAACACACATCTTCATGATAATCAGCTCTCGCTTATATACTGCAGGATGAATAACTTGCTTTTCAGGATCACTTTAACTGTGATATTAACCGTCATTGTTTACCAGCAAAACACTCTATTTCATCTCTCTAATTTCAGTCTATTTTTTCTACTGCGTTTGCTACGCTGACAAAGTACCTTTTTATTTTACCTGTTATAGTTTCTTTCTTTTTTTTGTGTCATACACAAGCAGATTTTTGTTCTTTTATCAATTCTATTATACCAATTGGAGGTAAATTGTGCTGTAATTGATGTATCGGTTTGGATTGAGAAATTCCGAGTTCAAATTCCAGTTGAATTTGTTACATTTACTTAAGTGCAAATATCACTGGGAAAATTATGAATCCATCTCTTCTCCCTCCAGCTATAGGTTAAATATCAGGACAGATTGTGTTCTACAGCCTTGGTTGACAACAAGTATACCTCAGAAAAAAACAAAAACTTACTGCGGAAAATTAGACATCATTTTTTAAACAGCCTCATAAGTTCGAGATTTTCATATGGAAGTCATGCATGTCACCAAGTTCGTTCAAGCATATCTAAACCACTAGCTGTAGACAATGCCTTTATCAGATCAATGACGAAATATATCTTTGAACGAATGCAGTTTGTAGGTTAGCGAGGTTCTTCGAACTTTTTTTAATCATTTCACCCGAAGCAAGGCGGTACCACCGCTGCTGTGCAGGGGGCTACATAAGTTAAAGTTTTAACATGAGTTAAAGTTTTAGGCAGGAGGAGAGTGAAGAGAAAGACGAAGCAACTACAGAGGCTGAAATAGAAAGGGTAAGAGAAGAATGTGAACACAGGAGTGAAGACAGTCACGAAAGTAGAGAGAAAGGAGAAGAACGAGATACACGGGATAATGTAGAAAGAGCTGCAGTTACGTGGATAAGAGATGAGAATTGACTTTGCATTTAAATTCCTGGAGGTTGTAGCCGTCAGGAAAGCAAGTATATGGAAGGTAGTTCCATAGTCGGGAAGCGCGAGAAAAGAAGCTGTTCGAGTAGAATTGTCATCTGCATTTGATTGATCTAACTGTAAAAAGGTGGTACCTTATTGCCAGTATGGTTGTCCTAGTAAATTCTTGTGGAAGGGGAACCAGTGACCTAAGTTCGTCAGAGCAGAATACATGAAAATATTTATAGAAGAGACAGAGGGAAGCCACATCCCGCCGATGAGAATGAGGCTGAAGTCGAGCTGCTTTGATAGGGACCAATCACATTACAGATTCTCTTTTGGATCCTGTCGAGAACATTGAGACTGTACCAGATAACAAGCCACATTTTAGGACTTTTAATAGCAGCTGCAACATCTATAATGGATAGAAAATGTAACACCAAATAAGGACATGATTAAGATGTTGATAGCTTTATTTCAAACAACTGGTTGGGAAAAAAGCTGCGCCCTATTACTATTGGAAAGCACAATAACAGTTATTGAACTTGAGAAACATGTTTTATTCAAAAATTATTTTAAGAAAAACATTTGAAAAATTTCGAACGAATGTAGCATTGGCTACTCGATTAATGAATACCGAATATTTCCTTATAAGGAATCGGTAATATTATGATTACTATTTGAGAAGAGGAAAACAGATATTACAATTTGATCTTACCTCTAGTAAGAAAATTAAGAAAAGCGTGGCTAGAATTTTCTACTAGGTCTATTAATGCCGACTATATATATATATATATATACACGCACTCGTTAACACGCACATATATACATACAAGAAATGTTGATACTTAATAAAATTAATAAATAATTTTTTTCAATCTTTTTTAATTACTTTTCTTTATAACAGTTTGTGTCTAAACCTTGAAATGGCCCCACCATAAAAAAGTCGTTTTGTGCACTGCAATTTTCAATGTGTAACCTTAAAGATTTTACATGATTTTACAGGATTTTGCATGATTGTTTTCGGGAATGACAGTGGCGTTGCATTCCGTTGCTTGTTTAGATTTATCGAGACATCGCCTCTAGTTAGCTGGCCGTTGACTCGTTTTGAGTTCTTCCGTCGTTTATGTAGGCCTGGTTTCTCGTCTACATCGGATTGCTAACATCCCACCTCACTCACACAAGACAGTTGAGTGGGTTAACCGGTTTAGTCACCGGCGTTCCAACAATTTAAAAAAAATCATTATACATACCTGTGTCGGTCAAGGGGATCAGACTTTACTAGTTATATTGTACATATTTATTTACTGGGGTGTGTTAGTGCGGCAGTGGCCATAGGAAGAAAATGTATTATTAAGTTACAACTTAGTATAAGCTCGAATAGGTACTTTTATGCAGGGGTTTCAAATTGGAAAACTACTGAGTAGAGTGAAATTTAGGGAGTGGATGAAAAATAAGTAGATTAGCATTGGGCGATTATATCTCGAAAGAGACATGACTGAGTGGACAGAAAATTATCGCGCAGTAGGCTGCCATTACTTTCTGTGGTAGACTGGTTGCCAGCCAAGGCTATAGAACCCAATCTGTCCTGGTATTTAGCTCATAACTGGAAGTAAGAGACGGATTAATAGCTTTCCCAAGGGTATTTGCCCTTTAAGTGAATGCAAGGAATTCAACTGGAATTCGAACTTGGCTCTCCGATTTCTCGTTCCGAGCCGATATTCACTGCACCACAACGCACATCCATTAGCATTAAGTTCAATAAAATAAAAGCACATATACCAAAAGACAGGTTCAACAAAATTATATGAAGTAGGATAATTAAGCTTACCCTAAGAAAACCAGCTACAGACTTCAACAGAGTCAAGTGAAATAGAGGATAAATAAAACAATTTTTTTTTTCATGGAAAGGTCATTTCACTTTTTTCTACAGGTTCTTGCGGCGGTCGGAGCGAGTTAAATGCTTGTCTTCTTACTCATATTTATGAGAGAGAGAGAGAGAGAGAGAGAGAGAGAGAGAGAGAGAGAGCGGAATGGGGAGGACTTCCCAAAGACATTACTATGACTAGATTCAACCTTAGAATTTCAGACATACTTACAAAGTTTCCGCCATTGGTGTTAAAAAGTCTTCCCCTTGTATTGTAGCGGATAAAAAATTAATTAAAATCAACCTTCTTCACTTTTACAAAAATTCACAATGATGTGTGAAATCCTGGTTTTCCCAAATACAAAAAGGATTGACCATGTGCTTAACAAAAAAGTCGAAACCAGATTTCGCAAGTAGGTAGCTAAAATGATTTTGACGAATGGGAGCAACTTGCAAGATCAAAATGGAATTCGCGAGTAACTGCGAAAAATCTAGATTGCAATAAAAGGAATTCATCAACGTCAGTTTACAAGAGTGTCAGATGGGAGCCGCGAGACAAACATCTAAAATGTAGCTTCAGCTTCAAGCGACTTGGATATTGTCCTCTTTCTCTTTCTTCTTATCTCTTTCAACAATTACTACTATAAACATTTTGTACGAACTTTTGATACCTTAACTTTCTCAATGAACATTAATTTCTACGAATTCTTATTTCTTTTTTTAAGACATTTCTGTTAACATGCAAAATGTATATTTTATTCTTATATTATTCCACACATTCCATCCTGCCGACAACCAACTTTCTGATGAAACTCTTCTGATAAATCTTCTGATGATAATTCTGCATGAAACTTGTAAGCTGTAGGGATTTCGGTTAAGTATGACACAAGGCCGAATCAAAGAAACATAAAGCAGTTTTTCTACGCTACTGTATATTGAGCAGAACGGATAAAAAAGGAAAGGAATCAAATACTGCAATTACAGAAAAACGAAATAAAAACGAATAAGCATGAAAATTCAATAAAATGTAAAGATGTATACCAATAAACAGGTTCAACATTAGTAATTAAATGGAGTAGGATAATTCAGCTTAGCTTAACAAGGCCAGCTACAGACTTTAACTAAGCCAAATGAAATTGAGGATAAAAAAAATTAAGGAGTGGGCATTTCACTTTTTTCTTCAGGTTTCTTGCGGTTAAGGCTGGGTAGTTAAAAAACTGTCTTCAAACACACACACACACACACACACACACACACACACACACACACACACACACATATATATATGAGGAGAGAGAGACAGTAGAGAGAGTGTTACAGAGAGAGTGAGAGAGTGAGCACTTGCCAAAGACATTACTGAGGGTTGAATCAACATTAGGATTTTAAAGATATTTAGAAAGTTTTCGCCATTGTTGTTGAAATGTCTGCCCCTTGTATGTTGGACGGAGGGTATAGTAGAAAAGGAATAAAATATTAAAATTACATAAAGATGAAATGAAATGAAACCTGCTTAGGCCCTTCAAGTAGGTTACTCGCTGCTTCTCCCTTAGTTTCACTCTTCCTCTATCTGGCCCTGTGTGTATAAGATTCTCCAAACCCTCCTTATTCCTTACATGATCCACCAAACTTCAGCTGTCTTTTTCTGATGGTCAGTATTAATTTCCTTTTCGTTTCCATCCTTTCGAAATCCTCGACACGTGCTCGATACATACGCTAATCTACATATTTTATTTTTCATAGCGGTGGTTGGGTGGTGTAACGGGAGAAAGAGTGCTAAGAACCACCAGGTATAGAAAGACGTGTAAGGCCATGATCGCCTACGTTCTAAAAGGACATAGCACACAGAAGAAGAAGAACCTTAAAATAATAAACTTTGAACTATTTTCTATTCAGTAATTTGTTGAATGTGTTTCTATTTTTTGGCATTTGATTTATTAAATTTTCTAAATCTGCTTTTTTCTCTTTGAACAACCATATATATATATATATATATATATATAGTCATCCGCAGACAGATCTGTTTTACTGTATCACAGCTCATCAGTACGGTTAAACTCCGATTGCTTTTAACCCAGGAATGAAACCCGACCGTAGTGGCGTCAGTCGGCGATTCTACCTCTGGATCATGGGCACACGGTTGAAGAAGGCAGACTTTTTAGCATGTATATTATCATTATACACGCCCAATAGTCAGAGTGCTCTAATTAATTAGTTAATGAGCGATATATATATTTACTCGGTTTTGAATTTCGAGTTGCCCGTATTATTTGGTTTTGAATTACGAGTTTCAATTCTTCTAGACTTGTTTCTAGTCAAGGCTGGATATCCCAGTGTTTCCTCTTACTTAACTCTATCTGAGATTAGGAAAAATGGGTTTATACCTTACCAGGTGCATTTGTTCGCATTATATTTGAACTGGATGTCCTTATATCCCTTTTATACGCCTACAACCGCTATTGCATGAGTAAATCGTATAAATAGGTTATTTTCTAGATGCAGAACAAGGCCGAAAAAAATGGTGCACATAAGTGCAGGTTATAAGTAGGTTCAAAAGGAAGTTCGGTACGATCTCTGAAAAAAAATTATTTAAATACTGCCTTTTTTGTTGTATATTGTTACTATGAATAATTTGTATACGTTTCTTTCAGATTATGGGAACATTATTCACGCACTTTGGCTATCTAAAACAAAGAACATCTAAGAAATGTTCTTCATAAAATTTGATAAAGGTGTCAACGCAATCTCAGCGGCAATATCCATCCAGCGCTGATGGTGTCGATTCATTCAGTAAAACAAAGCAGAGAAAGTGCTTTTCCCTTTTGAAAACTGGTTATTTTATTTTTTAGGACGAGTAAAATTTCACAGAGAAGTTTATTAGTCATAGAACATTACTATGTGAATTGAAAATGATTAAAACATATCGAAAAAATTGTATTCGAATTGTTGATTGTTTGTTTTAAAATTAATCGAAAGAACAATTATACTAAGTGATGATTATTCAATAACTTATGTCTTTAATTTGTATGTCGTATTGCTTTGAGAGACTCAATGGTCATTTACATAGAACTAATAACACCTTTGAAGGAAGATATAGGGTTTTTTTGCAGCAAGTGTCATCCCAACATCCCACAATATATAAATTGTTGTTCTTCTTTTATGTGCCTTGTCCTTTCAGGACGTAGGCGATCATGAATTTCCACGTTTCCCTATCTCTCGTGGCTCTGAGCACGCCTTCTTCTGTTACACCGTGCAATCCTCGTTCTGTCATCCACCTGATTAGGCCCTTCAAATATGTTATCCGTTGCTTTCCCCTGTCTCTTTTTCCCTTTATCTGGCCTGTTAGTATCATGTTTTCCAGGCCCTCCTTCCTCAGTGTGTGTCACAGGAACTTCAGGTGTCTTCCTGATGCTCAGTATTAATTTAAGAAATTCATATTGCAAAAATAAGAACAGGTTACCAAATTATAACGAGCGCCAAAAATACCACGACGTAAATAGAAAACCTTAAAAAATTAGTGTCATTCTTTAAAAAGTAAGGCCCTGGGAATGACGGTAAACTGCATCCAGCAGCAATTATTTAAAGGATAAAATACGCCCGGTCACAAAAAGTAACGTTAGCAAAAACATATTCCGACACCGGACCAATAAATTGCTAAAAAAGATTATTCGATAAACATTTATTCGAATTGTAAATTGTTTAAATAAAACTTAATCGAAAGGACACTTACAGTAAATGATCATTATTAAAAACTCATGTTTGAAACACTTCTGTGATCTTGTTTTGAGAGAAGTGTTGTTGATTTATCTCGAAGTATTAACGCCCTTGAAGGATGACATAGGATATTGTTTGCAGTAAATGACATTCTACCATCTCGCAAAATGCAGATTGTTAGATTCTGTAAAAAGAGAATAGAACTTGCAAAAAGTAAGGGCAAGTTGCCAAATTTATCAAGAGCACCAAGAAATACCGCGACGTAAATAGAAAACATTAAAAAACTAGTGACATCCTTTAACGAATACTTTTCAGTAGTTGACTATTTGTGTGCAGTATCATATAACTGAAGGAATTTTTCTTACTAAATTGTTCTGTTAACGGTATTTGTATTTCGAATTTAATTTTTACTTCAATAAAGAATTTTGCATTTCGAATGAGTATCATTTAGTTTAATTCTCCATTCTTCTCCATGGTTCTCACCCGCTTGCTCGGCTGCCATTGACCACCGGAATCATTTCTTCCGACTCTATCGTAACTACGCGTCGGACCAAAACAGGCGCCTTTTCACTTCAGCTCGTAATAAGTGTAAAAGGATACTTAACGAAGCTAAGATGTTGTTTGCTGCCAGAATGAAGCAACGCATAGCATGCTCTAAATTCGGCTCTAAAGACTACTGGCGACTCTGTAAAAGAGAACTTAACAAGAGCAAATCCACAATAACCCCGCTAATCAACAAATTTGAGGTCCTCACCTCCCCGGCAGATAAGGCTGAATGCTTTACCCGTAGATTAATTCGAATCTGGACTCATCTGGAGTTTTTGCACCCGACTTCTCACCTAGAACCGAGGCACAACTGAATGATGTCCACATTACATCTTCGCTTGTCTCTAAGATAATCTTAAAACTTGACCTTCACAAAGAGAGCGGTGGGGACGGAATCCCAACTATAGTCTTAAAAAAATGTGCCTCTGAACTCTCCTCTGTCCTTTCTAAGCTCTACAACCTCTGCCTATCTGTAGTTCCTATATTTAAAAACACTGGAGAACCCTCTGACCCTGCAAATTACCGCCCTATCAGCCTTCTTCCGATCTTTGGCAAAGTGTTCGAAGCCATTATCAACGCCGAGGTGGTTCAGAATCTCACAGCACACAGGCTCCTCTCGGACAAGCAATATGGTTTCCGCTTCATTAGGTCTACTGCTGATATGCTAACGACCATCACCGAGTACATATACCAGGCACTCGACAGGAATGGCGAAGCCCGAACCGTTGCATTGGACATATCTAAGGCGTTCGACAGAGTTTGGCATGCTGGCCTTCTATGTAAACTGCGGAGCTATGGTATAACTGGACATTTGTTTCAACTGATCCAGTCATTCCTCTCTAACCGCACAATGAAGGTGGTATTAAACAGACATGCCTCCCAGAACTACCATACAAACGCAGGTGTCCCCCAAGGCTCCATCTTAGGTCCTACACTCTTCCTGATATACATTAATGATCTCCCTGATTCCATAAGAGCCCAAGTAGGTTTGTACGCCGATGGCACCACAGTTTACTCTCGCCTCCTACAAAAATCTGGTCTAGGCGTCAAAGCTAACCTCGCAGCCGAGATTGAAAAAGACCTCCAATTCATAGTGGACTGGAGTAAGAAATGGCTAGTAAATTTTAATGCTTCTAAAACGAAGCTACTCTCAATTAACCATCATCGACAATCTCACCTACCTCCCATTAGCATGGACCAGGCTTTCCTCCCAGAGAGTAAAACACTACGCCTCCTTGGTCTCACACTTTCAGCGGACCTCAAATGGTATGACTATATCGAATCCATTGCTAAATCCGCTGCTATGAAAGTCGGTTCTCTGTGTAGGGCCCGGAAGTTTTTTCCGTCTAAATCTATCCTGCACATATATAAATCTACCATCCGCCCGTGCATTGAATACTGTTGCCATATCTGGTCGGGTGCCCCTGCTATTCTCCTCGGGCTTCTCGATAATGTTCAGAGGAGCGTCTGTAATGTGATAGATACCGACTTGGCAGACCGCCTGCAATCTCTCTCCCACCGGCGCGACGTGGCTTCCCTGTGTCTATTCTATAAATACTTTCACGGCTTCTGCTCCGATGAACTTAGGTCACTGGTGCCCCCTAAATACGAATTTGCACGAGATACTAGATTAGCAACTAGATACCACCCTTTTACAGTGAAACCGACAAAATGCAACCACAACTTCTACTCCAACAGTTTCTTTCCTCGCACTTCCCGACTGTGGAATTCCCTTCCACATGATTGCTTCCCCGACGGCTACAATCTCCAGGAGTTTAAATGTAAGGTCAAGAGACACCTCCTAACACACTAACCTGCTCCCATTCTATCAAACACTCTTCCCATCTGCCCAACCCTCATCCTCGGCATCCTTACTCATCTGTCACCTTCCTCCTGACATCGCCTATGTCTAACCACCCATTCTCTTTACCTTCTCCTATGTAGCCCCATGCGCAATAGTGGCAGTGGAATGCCTTGCTTGGGGTGAAATGATTAAAAAAATTGACATTTCGATTAATTTTCATTCAATTTATAATTCGTGTTATGCATAACCGAACTCCCTATAGCTTACAAGTTTTATGCAGAGTTATAATCATTTGAATTATCAGAGGGTTTACGTCAGAAGGTTGGTTGTAGGTTAGAATGTGTGAACTAGTGTAGAATAGTGTAATAATAATTTACATTTTTCTTGTTAAAAAAATTATTAAAGAAATGAATAACAAGTATTCGTAGAAATTAATGTTCAGGGAGAAGATTTGCAGAAAATGTTCGTAATAGTAATTGTTGAAAGAGTATATGCGTAGGTACGTATGCATGTGTTTGTTTGGTAGGAATATCTTTGGATGGAGAAGAAGAAATAAAGGAAATCAGTACACGAGAAGGAAAGAGAAAGAAATCAAGATGCGACCTGACCTTATCTCCGGGTCGATTTGAAGTTGAAGTTACATCATAATTTTGTATTTCTCGCTGCTTCAATTTGTGTCTGTTTTGACTGACGCTGAACTGATCCTTTTATTGTCCTTTTGTATTTCACACTGGATCGATAAATCCTCAAGTCTTGTAAGTCGCTCCTATGGGTCAAAATCAATTTAAAACCAACTTACAAAATATTGTTTTGACTTTTTCTTTAAGCACATGGTCGATCCTTTTTCTATTTGGGAGAAACCATGATTTCATACGTCATTGTGAATTTTTGTAAAAGTGAAGAATATTGATTTCAATTCTTAATTTTGTATTCACTACAAACACACAATGACCTACTTTAGATCTTTCTTCAGACATGGCAAGATTTTTGCCCAATGCAGAAATCGAAATAAACATGCCAGTGATAGTGGGTGCACTTGGAATAGTAAAAAAGAAACAAAACAACACATTGAAAGAATCCCTGGAAACCCCAGCTTAAGAGATATACAAAAAATTATCATGTTCAGTACAGGCCACACACTAATGAAAACTTTCCCTATGTAACGCTAGTGATGATAGGGGAGATATAAAAAACATGAAATGGAGCCATAACAACACACCACGACCTGCCTTAGGTCTTCCCGCAGACTTGGTTGGTAGTGCGACCATAGCAAAAATCGAAATATGATGAAAAATGACAACATAATAATAATAACAGAAGCCAAGAACCAGCTACTGCGGCAAAAATATGAAAAAAACGAGTCAAGGATAAAGCTCTTGAACAGATGAAACGACGCTAGCAAGACAAATCTCCGCATGGCTAATGTCCAGAACGTGCTAATAAATTCAATGCTGATAAAGTTAATACTCATCGATTGTTACGTGCATCTGGATTAAAGTCTGAGACTGAAGGCTTTATTCTTGCAGCGCATGACCAAAGTCTTTTCACGAGGAACTTTCAGGCAAATATTATACATAATAATGTGGATCTAAAATGCAGGTTCTGTGATAAATACCAAGAAACAATAGACCATCTAATGTCAGGATGTTCTGTACTGGTCCCAAATGAATATAAAAATCGTCACGAGAGAGTGGGGCAATATTTACATTGGACAATGTGCAAACACTATGGAAAATCTGTAAACAAACACTGGTATGAACATCACCCAGCACCGGTTACAGAAATATAAGATGTCACCTTTCTATGGGATTACACCATCTACACAGACAGAAAAACTGAAGCCAATAGGCCGGACATTATTGTTAAAAACCAGAAAAAACTCTTGCATATTAACTGATATGACTTGTCCAGCAGATTGTAACATAGTAACCAAGGAATTCGAAAAACTGTCAAAATATAAAGACGTGGAAACTGAAATAGAAAAAATGTGGAAAGTGAAAGCAAGAATCGTGCCAGTGATAGTGGATGCACTTGGAATGATAAAAAAAATGGAACAAAACAACGCATTGAAAGAATTCCTGGAAACTCCAGCTTAAGAGATATACAAAAAATTGTCTTTTACAGCCCATACACTAATGAGAACTTTGTTTATGTAACGCTAGGGATGTTAGAAGAGACAGAAAAAGCATAAAGTGGAGCCGTAACAACACACCATGACCTGCCTTAGGTCTTCCTGCAGACCTGGTAGGTAATCCGACCATAGCAGAAATCGAAATATAATGAAAAATGACAAAATAATAATAATAATAATAATAATAATAATAATAACTTTTATACAATTCATTTCAAATTACACTGACATTACCAGACTGATCTTAGGTCTCTGGTTGGAACCCAGAAAATAATGGGTATGCACTAGAAATTTAAAAAAAATGATGTTAATGATGGTTATGATGATGATAATAATAATGATTGTGATGATGTTAATAATACTATTACTACTATTATTATTAATAATAATAATAACGGCGATAATAATAATAATAATAATAATAATAATAATAATAATAATAATAATAATAATAATAATAATAATAATAATGTGCCACATGAATGGATTTTAAAGACTTTAAATATATACAAGATATCGCCCGTCATCATCAATTTCATCAAACAGTGCATGTCTATATGGAAAACAACCCTTTACCTCAATCATATAAATGGAACCTATAAGTCTGATGAAATAAACATCAAAAGAGGTATATTTCAAGGTGATTCTTTATCTCCCTTACTATTCTGCATATCATTAATAGCACTAACCAGTCAACTTAATAAGACAGAATGTGGTTATAAAATAGGCCAAAAGAAAATAAGCCATCTATTTTACATGGATGACTTAAAGTTATATGCTAAGAATGATAATGAGCTGGAAGGTCTTCTGCAAACTGTAAAATGCTTCAGCGAAGACATTGGAATGAAATTTAATTTGAATAAATGTGCTAAAGCTACAGTTTTACGTGGATCAATACAAGAAACATCCTCAATTAGCCTAGACCCTGCTGTAACAATAAAAGAATTGAAACCAGAAGAAGCTTATAAATACCTAGGTGTAAATGAGAGCGAAAACATTCACCATAAAAAAATGAAAGAAATAGTGCGTAAAGAGTACTATAGAAGGCTACGAATGATATTAAAAACTGAATTAAATTCACAGAATAGAGTTATGGCCATTAATAGCCTTGCAATCCCAGTTGTCCAATATAGCTTCAACATCTTAAACTGGACTCTAAACGACATCAGGCGAATGGATGCTAAAACAAGAAAGCTTCTTTCTAAGCATAGGATGCATCACCCAAAGGCTGATGTAGACCGTCTATACATACCCCGTAAAGAAGGTGGAAGGGGTCTTATTCAGCTGGAATTGTCATACAAGACAACAACTATTGGCTTACTAACATACATAGAAACAACAAAGGATTGGATGATACAATTAGTAAGGCAACATGCAGAAAGAAAGAAAAAATATTCAATAATAAAAGAAGGCAGTAAATACAAACAAGAATTACAGTTAGTAGATTCTGTAGAAAAGCAAAACAGTAGCCAAGAACCAACTATTGCGGCAAAAAATATGAAAATGAAAGCCAAAGATAAAGCTCTTGAAAAGATGAAACAGCGCTGGCAAGACAAACCTCTGCATGGCCAATATCCAGTACGTGCCAATAAATCCAATGTTGACAAAGTTAATACTCATCGATGGTTACGTGCATCTGGATTAAAGTCTGAAACTGAAGGATTTATACTTGCAGCACAAGACCAAAGTCTTTTCACGAGAAACTTTCAGGCAAATATTATGCATAATAATATGGATCCAAAATGCAGGTTTTGTGATAAACACCAAGAAACAATAGACCACCTAATCTCAGGCTGTTCTGTGCTTGCCCCAAACGAATATAAAAATCGCCACGATAGAGTTGGGCAATATTTACATTGGGCAATGTGCAAACATTATGGAAAAGCTGTAAACAAACACTGGTATGAACATCATCCAGCACCGGTTACAGAAATAGAAGATGTAACCATTCTATGGGATTACACCATCTACACAGACAGAAAAATTGAAGCAAACAGGCCAGACATTATTGTTAAAAACCAGAAGGAGAAAACTTGTCTATTAATTGATATGGCTTGTCCAGCGGATTGTAACATAGCAACCAAGGAATTTGAAAAACTGTCAAAATATAAAGACCTGGAAATTGAAATAGAAAAAATGTGGAAATTGAAAACAAGAGTTGTGCCAGTGATAGTAGGTGCACTTGGAATGATAAAAAATGGAACAAAACAACACATTGAAAGAATCCCTGGAAACCCCAGCTTAAGAGATATACAAAAAATTGTCTTATTAAGTACAGCCCACACACTAAGGAAAACGTTATCTATGTAATGCTGGGGATGATAGGGAAGATAGAAAAACATGAAATGGAGTCATAACAACACACCACTACCTGCCTTAGGTCTCCCCGCAGACTTGGTTGGTAGTGAGACCAATGCAGAAATCGAAATATGATGAAAAATGACATAATAATAATAATAATAATAATGACCCTATTGATGCATAAAATTTCATTAAAATTGTAGCACTTCTTTCTAATCTACCTTACTTGCAGATGGTAAACTTTTAGCTGGCAGATTGAAAATTTTAACTAACCCCACTCTAAAAAATGGGACGCCAATTCAGTAATGTATTAGATAGTTTTAGCATATTTGGTTATTTAATCAATTTAAAGAAGTGTATGACACTTACTATTTATTAAATCAAGAGGTTGGCTCCAACATTTGTCCTCGTAGTGTATATATGTGTCTTTGAACTTGACTTAGATAAAAAAAATATTGGAAATAATGATATCGCAATTGTTTTGCAAATGAATAAGCGACCTGAAACTCATAACAAAACTGACAAAGTTAAGATAAGAAATACAATAATAAAAAGAACTGGAGAAAATAATCAAAAACATTTAATGTGATGAGAGATAATACTAATATGAAGAAAAAATAGATAGAAATGTGAAAACAGAAAAGAAAAGAGAAAGAAAGAAAAGAGAAGGAAAAACAGAAAAGTGACCGCTACAGACAAAAATGAAACAAAAGCCTACAAGCTAATAAATATGAAAATCTAACATAATACAATAAACATACAACAGAAAAATCGAGTAGCTTTACCCAGACAGGTTAAAGAATCCACTACGTTGGTTATCTGTTCTTGTTTACGTCGGTGTGGATCGAGAACTGGGAAAGTGTCCCTGCACGTTCACAAGGTACTGAAATATGAAAAGAAAATCACGCTGAAAATAACAACCTGAAATCTGTTTGCAATATTATATTTAGGTATTTCATTCGGTGCCTTGCTTGCTCGCTCTGGGTGGGAAGCTAGATTATACTATGGACAATTGCACAATTGCCATATCTCTCTAACAGCTTAGATTTTCATCCTACCAACTCCCTGTCTATCTGCACATGACGTGTTTTGACAATACAAACAGGTACCAGTCTCTTACCATCGAGGGCGGAACAGCTCTAGCTTCCCAATCGTAACTCTTAATATAGAACACTAACCAGAAACTATGTCTATTTTACCTTTTTTTCTAAATTTCGGAGATGATATCACTACCGGCCATAATTATTAGGAAACCTCAGTGTTTAAAAAAAAGTGATGTATTTTATACTATTTTTTAGTATTTATTTCCAAGTGAATAATTCTAAATGAAAATCGAATGGTTCTTTTGTTAATACTGAACAATAGCATGTGCATCAAGTTAATTCATAAATATTTAATAATTTCCTATATTGCAGTTTCCTCAATGAAAGAATGAAGAACATTTAGGGTGATTCAGACGTGTTCATCTTTGCTTCCTTGCCTTGTAAAATTTTGCAAAGTAATAATAACAAAAGAACCATTCTATTTTCATTTAGAATTATCCACTTGGCAATAAATACTAAAAATAGTATGAAATACATTTCTTTTAATAAACTGGGGTTGTCTGATAATTATGGCCGGTAGTGTATGTACAGTGTTTACATAGTTATCCTTATATTTATTGCCCTATTCCCGACATTTCGGCCGCTGTACCCTCCGGCCTTCTTCAGGTGACTGAATTTTGAACCACCCCTTTTTTTTCTTAAAAAATAATGGATAAAAAGCGTTGACGTGACCGAAACAGTTCGGGTTTCAATACCTGGGGACAACAGTGTCGAACAAAACAACTTAGAGTTGAATTAAATAGAAATAACTAAACATGCGGAAAAGGCATGACTCATGGAACGAGAACAATCTACCCAAGTGATCACAATAAAGGATGCGATTCAAAATTCTAATTATCTTAAAAATGTTGAAGCGTACAATGATCGAAACGTCGTAAATATGACAATAAATATGAGGACCAAAGTCCAAACAAAGTAAATTTGTTATCGTGTGATCTTAATTACTTCTGTCTACCTTTTTTTCTCGGATTCCTATTCAGTCACGTGGTTTAGCAGTTACAGAAATCGAGTTCAAAGACACATTCCTTCAAAAACATTCACAGTAGTGTTCGCCAAAAACTGAGAAAGGTCCACTGCACGTTCACAACGTAACGAAAGAAGAAAAGAAACACCGCTTTGAAAAATGAGAATGCGAATTTCGATTCCAATAACATCTTAACAAGATACAGTTTAGATTGAGATAACATCAAATTTTCTTCTTCTAACGTACCTCTTACAAATAAAATGTCACATTTTACCATGGAATCAGAATTTAATAATCATTTTCAATCTTTTCCGAAATCATTTTTTAAAATTTCCAACCAACAAGAAAATTCAAACTATCCCAGATGCACTTCATGTGAATATGTAAAAATTAAGAATGCTGCTA
>JBBBDQ010000327.1:422500-507500 GCA_037127315.1 Ascarosepion bandense
ATCCTTTCGGACTTCGTCAGAATAAATTTTCCGATAAAATGATAAAAAACGATGTGCTTCACAAGAAAATATTTTTCACTTTAGCATACATTTCTCCCCAATATATATATATATATATATATATAGGAAGTTTATAAAGGAAAACTCAACACTTCATATTAGTTATGAATTATAGTTCATTTCAGTGAGCTTAACTAGCTCATATCATCAGATTCTTTTACAATATTTCCTCCATCTGGAATAAAATTTCTGCCGGATTGAACGTTTTTCTAAAATGAAGAGTGAACATAATAGAAATAATAATAATAAACATAAGATTACAAACAAATAAATAAATGACAATAAAAGTAAGGGCAAGGAGGAAAGAAAGAAGGAAGGAAAGAAAGAAAGGGAAGGGAAAGGGGAGAAAGAGATAGAGTCCAGTTCCAAATATGAATAGTATCCATTTGAAGTTATTTTAACTGTCTTAGATGATCGTATCTCTGAAAAAACCAATTCTCCTGACTTTATGCGTCTATCTGACCCCATCAGGTCAACACACTTACTTATACTAACTTTTATCCACATATACCTATGTGTACATTCCCCCATATTCTTAACCTGTGATATTGTTTAAGTTTACATATCCACTGATTTCTTTCTTTCTTTTTTTATCTTTTTAGGTCTTAACGTTTTCATACTCACGCTTATATACGCTTCAGAAGCATAGGGCTTCCGTGCGATCACGTAGTGCGGTGTATATACATATCACGTTATATATATGTATCACATTTCACGTTAAATAAATTGTATTTTCAATCTCGCATATATTTATATACACGAGATATATATGAGATAATTAAGTACATATTTAAGCCCACATACCCAAACACAATTATATATATATATATATATATATATATATATATATATATATATGTGCATACGTACACAAACAAGACCGCATATGCATGCACACACCCATATACATAACATATAACTTATACAAGTGCACTGGTAGTCTACTATGACTCCATGTATAAGGACACTGTATAAACGACCCAGTATGTTTGTGTACGTTTAATTTCTAAATGAATTGGTAATTTTTTTTTTCTTTTTTTCTTTTTTAATTCGTAATATATTATTACTTGTTAATATTTATTTATACCATTTTCCTTCATTTGTGTGTTGATTTAATCATATATTGGTGGAAATAAGTCACACTAGGGAAGTTACAGTTCGAGCCTGTATAATTGATTTTATCTAAAGTTGACATATTTCGCCTCTAATTAGGTGTTCCCAAACGATGGAAAAAATATCTATTTTACCTAATTAAGTTTGTTCCTACCTGTAGAGTACACATCTTTTTAGGTGCCCATTTTTCGTACATTAATGCATCCAATAATACACAATACATAAAACATGATACATAAAAATGTGATACATAAAACATAATACATAATACATATTTCTAGGAGCATGCATAAGTTTAAGTTTTTTTTTTTATCGAGCTCTCTATATGGATTTACCTATTAATAATTTATATTAAGGAAATGTTGTTGGATTATCCTCACCGTTTTACGGACTGACAACTACACACACACACACACACACACACACACACACACACACACATATATATATATATATATATATATATATGTAAAAATATACTCAGTTATGATCTAAGATTAAGGAGAGTATAGTTAAATAAAAAGAAGACAAGAGGAAAACTGTATTTAAACCGCCTACGGGTTTCGTCCTGTGATGGTCTTTATGAAGGCAAAAAGACAAAATGAGCTTTATTCCAAATTACGTATCTATAAACAGTGTTGGCGACTATAAAAACGCTCATAAATCATTGAAAAAATTAACAGAATATTTTAGTTTTAGAACTCCTTCATGTGTAGTGCAATGTCACGAGATTTTAAAATGAAGGGAATTCAACCGTTTTCCTTGAATTTTTTATTATGTATGTTAGTCTGTTTCAGTATCATTCCCATGAGAAAAGGTGAGATTGGGAAAATCCGGGACACAAATTGATATTTTGGTAGTACTGGATGACGTCGCTCTCGAGAACATTCCTTCTGAACAAAATGCTTACTCTTTTTATTAGTGTGGCATTTTATATATATATATATATTTAAAATATTGATAATAAAACTCAACACATATTAAACGATGATAAATCTTGAATTTATTTCAGCAGTTGTAAAAATTATAACTTGCTTTGTCAGATCGGGAAAAAAAGATTTTTATATTTTCCCTGGTCTGAAAAAGGAGGGTTGTAATTTTTACAATAGCCGAAATAATTTCTGTATTTATAACCATTTAATTATGTGTTGAGTTTTCCTCTAAATATTTCATATTGCTCTGGGGAATATCTATTTTTATTTATTTAATATTTTCTATAAATTTTCTATAAATATTTTTGATTATCCTCTTCGTTTTTACGGGTTTGTCATTTTTTCTAATGTATATATAAATATAGACATATTATCCTACGTCTACGGTATAATTCGGATCTCAATGCGTTATGCAATCATCAATTGCATATTCAAACTCCGAGTCGTGCCAATGATGTAGGGTAACATATATATATATATATATATATATATATAATGCAGCTCTTTCATTTATTGAGCACTGTTTTATTAACGCCTGAATAATAATACATATGTGCACCCTCATGTGCATATTTATTAATTTACAACACTATATATATCTCTATATCTCTATATTTTCCAGTTGTTATTACGCGACCTATGTTCCTTCCGTAAGTGGTGTCTTCAGGCGATTTGCAAATACCTTTGCCAATCGCGTGAAGACACCGCGCATGGTAGAAACCTAGGTGTAATAACTCGTTTACAAATGGAAAAATTAAATTCAAAAGTCCTACAATATTTGTATTGAACACTTTTTAATACAAATGTGCACTAGTCTAATTTTATTATGACCAAACAGTAATTAAACAATCAATTTATATATATATATATATATATATATATATACTTTTATTAAAAAGAAAAAGAACTAACAATGTCTGTTATCTCACTTATTGTATTTTTACAGTTTTCAGATAAGGTATTGAATACTGCGCTCGAAGTTGTCTATAAAATTTTCGAAGTTTATATTTGATTATTTTTGTTCACGTTCTTTCGACTTTTGTAGTCATTATGAGCCAAACTGGTGTCTATTTGGTAGTTAAAATTCTTTTGTCTGAAACTTGGTATTCTTACGGAATTTGTCCGTTTAAAACGGCCTAGCGTGTTGAATGTGTAACGGCCAATGGTAACAAAAGACCTTGTCGCCAGTTTAGTAGTACGTTTAAATTCAGGCATAGAACAATGCTTATTAGAATAATTGCCATGAAAATAGAAAACAAAATCAGTGGAAAGCCACGGAATGGATGTGAGAATGTGACCGAGAAGCCAGGTCTGGACTGATAACATTTTCGGAGTTTTTTTTCGAGGATCTCGGAATGAATAGCAGGATCATCAAGCAAAATGTGCCAGCAATATTCATTGCCCGAAATAACTACAGATTTATAAACGTGCAAGGAGAATTCTGGCAAAAGAATTGTCTGACTCGACACAATGAACTAACGTTCTTAGCAGCAGAACACGTAATTAATTAGTTATAATTATGCCTAAAAGACAGGATTTTGTTTTGGACGCGTTTAAATTAGCAAGCCATTTCATGCCCCAGTTAAGAACTGATTAGAAGGTCATTTTCGAAATTAGTTTTACTTTATCGGACCTTTTGGAATAATCATTAAGAGAATAGGTGTGTCATCCACAAAAATACTGAGTTAGGAACTAACCACATCGGAAAAGTCGTTGATAAAAATGAGAAACCACGTAGATCCAAGGCTAGAACTCTGGAGAACCCCTACTTTATGGGGAAATGATCTAGAAGGCTTAAATGCGATATTCATCACACGATTTCAGATGTAATCATTGGATAAAGTTAAACATTACCAGAGAAACCATCGCTTTTCAATTTGTGAAGAATCCCAGCGTTTGGTACGCTGGCAAATGTTTTCGAGATAATCTAAAGTCCCACTCCTGGAAAATTTATGTGATTCTTTCCAGTTTAAATAACGTGAAATCGAACGAGAACTCCCAATCAAAGATAAACTCAATCTTTGAAAACGAATGGAACACGATTCGAAAGGAGTCAGAAAAAAATAATGTAAAATAAAAATAAATATGAATTTTGGTTATTTTTACAATAACAAAAAACAAATATTATGAAAATTTGGAAAAAAATGTAACAAAGAAATTGATAGACAGAACTTGCCGATATTATTTTTGTCCACTGAGGGACATTATCAAGGCAAATGCCTCAGAGTACGAAACGCGTCTCCCAAGATAAATGTTATTTTTCAGATATACCTTATCTGAAACCTCTCTCTCTCTCTCTCTCTCTCTCTCACACACACACACACACACACATATATATTGCGTATTTGGGCAACAATCTCTTTTTTATGCAGGTTTCATTAAAAATGACAAGTTATAAATCATTAAGTTTTTTATATAAATTTTCATGTTTTCTCATAAAATCTTTTCTTTTCAGACTCAAATTATATAAGATTGTCCAAAGATTTTGTACTTTCGCGCACTTTCGGCTATACTGTTGGCCATTATCAAGCATTAACTTTGTTTTACTTGTAAATAAACATGTGTAACGTTTATGCATATAATGTCTTGTGTATGTTAAGTTCCGAACACGGTAAGCACATTGTTACCATGTCCATAATTGATGTTATTAAGTGTAGGATTTCACTATTTTATTAGTAATGCCCCCTTTATTTTTAATCTTCTTTTGCATGTGAATGATGCTATTATGTATGCATTGTCAAAAAGCATATCACAAATAGGTCTTGGACGATCTCGATGTGTGTTTAAATGAGATCAGATGGAACTGTAGTGGGAAAAGTGCAATGTCAATCTTCTCGTCAATTTTGTGGTTAATGTAGCCAATGTAATTGTTTACAAATTTGGATAGTTGAGGAACACAGTGCTTCAAATGACATTTAAATTCGTAAACGACATTGGTTCTCTGCAGATTAGATTTTGCTCATATATATATATATATATATATATATCTGTTCTCAACCTACTGTGATACTTTGTATCAGATTCTTTCAACTTTTCGAAGTTTATTAGTAGTTGGCCCATTACTTCCCCTTACAAGAGACAGTACAGATGTGTCGACGCGCTCTATAGAGGTTGCCTGGGTTCTCCTTTCATTCTGGAGTCTTTAATTTTAGACTTCCTGGCATTAGAAACAGAAGGAATAGAGTTTAGTTTTGAAAATGTGATGCATGTCCAAGTAGATGGGGCTTCTATGGGCAGCCTCTTGTGTCCCTTATTCGCCAACATTTTTGTTGTGTACCATGAGAGTCTTTTGTTTAAGAAGTATCGGAAATCATATACCTATCAACGTTATGTGACGATACTTTCACCTATGTATAACACCATTAATGAAGCAACTCGTTTTCTGAAGCTTTAAATTCTTTACACCCATCTTTAGTTTTTACAATGCAGGAAGAGGAGAATATTTCTATCTTATTTTTGATGATCATGTGGGTCGGAATAATGGCTTCTTTTATCACTGGTGTGTTCCGTAAAGCAACACTTTCAGGTTTTTACGCCAGTTACAATTCTTTGTTCTCCGTACCAGCAAATTAAATCTGGTTCAAACTTTAGTTCATCGGGCCTTAATGATTTGCTTCTCTTGTACACTTCAGCAAGAGTTAAACAAAATTCGTCGTATTCTTATAGATTTCCTACTAATATTGTTCATTTTACAATAGAACGGAAGATAGATAACTTCAACATGCCCCCAAAATTTGGCCCTAGTCTGTATCATATCCATCTAAAATTACCTTGGCTTGGCAGAAAATGTAAAATTTTAAGTGATAGAGTTTCTACTATTGTCTCTGCCACTTTATTTTTAGTCAAGTTACGTGTTGTTTTTGGCACCTGTTCAACTTTTCTATCATTTTCTTACGACCGTCTGCTCTATCATAATAAAAGTTTACTCTATAAGTTCAGATTTCAGTGTCAAGCTGAGTATATAGGGTCTTAGATTGGAAACAAGAATAGACCAACACGTTCATATATATATATTAGATTGCATTTACGTAATGACATTCGTGTGTCTCAATCATCGCACGATTCAGTAACTGGACAACACCTTTTGTAAAACGAGTTATGCTCATCATATTTTACGACGAACTCATTTTCTATTATGCATGTGGGCAGGTCCAAATACCATTTGTTAGGTTTTGCTTTAAACTGCTGCAACCATCTCCATGCAAACAAAGCGACAATTTTTCGCGATCTTTGCACGTTTTTGGATATGTGAGCGATCATGGTTCTCTTGTATGCTCTGGTTGTTGCATTTATCGATATTCTTTATTTACGCATTTGTTTCAATCATCGTTAATTTATTTATTTTCTTAATTTTACGTATTCACATAATTCTTAAAATTTTAGACGTGTTCAAGCATTATCTTAAGAAATCTTATCGATAGAGTCTATTTTAATTAGGATTTTGCCAAAGATTTGTCCCTGAAGAATCGTTCACCGAAAGGCGGCCGAGTTCCTAATAATAAAAAAAATGAGCATGAAATTGTTTTTGTTTATATCTAGTTATTTCTTCTGTGGCATCAAATAATTATTCTGATATATATATATATATATATATATATATATATATATATATATATGCTTATTTATAAATGGAACTTTGTGTGTGTGTTTGTTACCTGTAGACTCCGAAACGGCTGAACCGATTTTCTTGAGAATTTACACAGTTGTACTATAAGCGTCTGCGAGTGTTCTTAGCTAGGTTTTGTGTTGAGGTGCCACAGAAAATATCGGAAATCGATAATCGAAAAAATCTGGTTATAGAAGGAGTGGTCCGATTTTAATCAAATTTGATACATAAGAAACGATATTCAGAAGTTTCAAGGTTGCAGTTCTTACAATAGTGCCGAAAATCGATAATATATATATAAAGCAAGATATTTGTGTGTGTCTGTTCATCTTCCTGTATATCTGTATTTTTTTTCAGTCCTTTTATTTTAGTTTTTGCTTCGGGTTTGGCTCTAAATAGGTATAATTGTAGTTCTTAGTCTCAGCTATGATACCATTTACTCAGAGGACTTAGCCTTCAAAATTCAGTTTACGACGAAAAAACTTATTTGATATCGATACCAGGAAATATATATGTATATATATATATATATATATATATATATATATATATATATATATAACTAAACCGTATGTAAAAGTTTTCATATATATAGTCATCTGCAGACAGATCTGTTTCGCTGTATCACAGCTCATTAGTACGGTTAGACATCCGATTGCTTTTAACCCAGGATTGAAACCCGACCAAATTGCCTCAGTCGGCGATTCTCTCTCTGACCTATGGGCTCTCGGTAGAAGGAAGTAGACTTTTAGCATATTATGTATCATACGCCATTAACCAGTGTTCTAATTCATTACTGAATGAGCGTTGCGTAGATGCTAGAGTAGCTACTGTTTTTCAAAATAGATAGAAAATGATAGCACATCCAACAGAAAGTCTACCAGATGGTCAAATGAAAACTTCATAATAAAAGAAACAACTCACAATGTCTAAACATAAAAGTAAGGAAAAAACAATATAAAAAACAGGACAAAGAAACATAAATTGCAAAATATAAGAACCGAAGACTGACACTACATAAACAATAATAAACAATATTTCTATGTCTAATTTGCCAAGACATAACAATTAGGAAATAGAAGAGAATCTGTACGTATGTATGTATGTATGTATGTATGTATGTATGTATCTATCTATCTATCTATCTATCTATCTATCTATCTATTATATAAGAAAGATGTCAGAATTTGTTATTGAATTTCTCTGACTAATAACCGTGTAAGTAGTGCGCATATACAAGGATCTGATGGAATAATAATAATAATAATAATAATAATAATAATAATAATAATAATAATAATAATAGTCAATAGTCAATAGCCAGTTATTTGGGGTATTTCGTAAATTGAGTAAATAAAAAGACTTAACGATTTGGGTCCAAAGTCAAGAAATATTGTGAAATATAAAGCCATACGCACTCGAGGTGACATTCATCTATTTTATATGAAAAGAGAAGATGGCGGATGGGGACTTATCAATAGTCAGTTCAATATTCTGCTCTGTATCGATAAAGAATTTGATGTTTACAAACCGTGGAGTGAGGGAAATTGATTTTGACAGCGAAAAGTTGCAGAATCTCTGATAGAAGGAGAACTATTGAATCGGAAAACTCAAAGAGGTAAAAAACAACAGAAAAATAATTCTGTGGAGATTTCAAGAGACAACCGAGACAAAATAATATTCATATAGTGGTTTTCTACCCATAGCTTATAACTGGCACAAATATGAGGTACCTAATGAAAATCAAACTCTCTATTCAGTCTTAATTGATCTAGCAAGACAAACTTGCTAATCATTACACAACGGTTTCATAGATATGGCAACTTGTTAGAGGATACATTTTTTTAAATAGATATTTGTTATAACTTAACAATATTAAAACAGCATCGGAAAATATTACTAATTTTTCAGTTTTGTGTCATCTAACCTCCTCCACAGACATACTTTTTATTATACGGATCTCATAGAAATAGACTCTCTGCGTAAACCAAACGACCCATTCCAATTATGTAAGGGGAAGTTTAAAAAAGGGTTCTTCATGTGAATACAGTGTTGCAGGCATAATTCATATATATATATATATATATATATATATATATATGATTAAAATTTAGAAAAGATTTTTGATTTGCTACAATTTCAATGGGTAATACATATTTCACCGCATGATGATGTTATTATTGCGGCTCGTCAGACCCAAATGGTACAACAGATGTTCCTCAAAATATCCCCACCCAAAAATATATATATAAAATACATAAAAATAAATAAATAAATATGTTTTCTTTCTCCTTTCTTTTTTCTGTTTTACTTTTTTCTCTTCTTTCCATTAATCAATCGTCTACTTTTTCTTTATCCTTGTTTTTTCTATTATTTGAGGTTCTTTTTAAATGAGCGAGAATTTTTTTTATAAATTACCGTTACAAATGTCTATTCTAAATATGAACATGTGAGGGTCTGTGTAAAAAAATTGGGGGGGATATTTTGAGGATCACTTGTACCATTTGGGTCCGACAAGCCACAATAATAACATCATAATGCGAATTACCCATTGAAATTGTAATAAATCAAAAATATTTTCTAAATTATATTACTCTGTTAAATTAAATAAATGAATTTAACATTGAGTTCTTTTGAGTTCGTCTCTATCGGAATTTACCTGGATAGTATACCAAGTGTGTTACGTATATATATATATATATATATATATATATATATATATATATATATATATATAGTCATCCGCAGACAGATCTGTTTTTAGCTGTATCACAGCTCATCAGGAGGTTAACCCTGATTGCTTTTAACCCAGGATTGAAACCCGACCGAATTGGCGTCAGTCGGCGATTCTATCTCTGAGCTATGGGCGCTCGGTAGAAGAAGCCAGGTATTTTAGCGCGTATATTATACATGCCCAATAGCCAGAGTGCTCTAATTCATTACTGAATGAGCGATATATATATTATAATAGTTCACTCCAAGCAAAGCAGTACTGCTACTGGTGCGTAGGGGGCTACATAAGAGAAGAACGAAGAAAAAGGCGGAAAGGTTAGAGCGGTTGTCGGAGAATGAGTAAGAGAAGGCTGGGAATACTGCTGTGAAGAGAGTTACAGGAGAGTAGAGCGGATTGGGAGAAGAACAGGATACAGGGTTTGTCTGGGAAAGCATAAGAGAAGGATGGGAATTGACAGGATACAACAAAAACAAACTTCAACATCCTCGGTTTTCTTTCGTCAATTTCGTATTTTTGTTGCTATTTGTCTCTTTGCTACTAGAAAGAGATTAATGTGGGAAAGAAGTTTATCACTTAATGAGCAAAGTTATGCAGACGTTGAAGTTTCATGAAGGCACCATTGTAATATCGGGGCTTTTAAACAAAAAAATACCAGGAAACAAGAGCTGATGAAGAAAAAAGCCGTGAGGAATGAATACATCACAATAGTGCTTTAACAAAACTTCGAGGTTGACATTACTCTACTCTACTCAGTGAGAACATTTCCCTTATTAATCTTATTAATGCTCTATCTCTATCTCGATATCGAGCTCTTTCAGATGAAAAATCTGCGTGACAAAATATCTTTTAAACAGTAAGCCAGTGAAAAAGAAAAAAAAACAAAGAACAAGAAAAAAAAGACGCAGCAATCTTGGCACTAAACACCATCAGAACCCAACAATATATATATATATATATATATATATATATATATATATATATTGTTTTTTTTAATCCGAAGTGGAAGAGTAGGAAGGTAAATTTCAAGAACCTGATCCTAATTAATATTAAAAAAAATTTAACATTAAAAAGTGATGCAGGCAGAGGGCTCAATGTATTAAGAATACATATATATACAGAGCCAATATATATATATATATATATATATATATATATATATATATTAATGCAGGTTTCATTGAATAATATAGACAAGTTTTGTCTATTAATTTTGTGTAGGATCCGTTCATACCGTCTGATATACTTGATGGTGATGTCGTTAAAAGACAACAAAAAATCACAGTATTTGTTGAATTTTTTATCGGGTCTAAGCTTTCGGCTCACATAAGCCATTATCAAAGAGTAAATATTAACACACAGTAAACATAGAACATTTAAGCTATTAACAATAAAGATAATTGAATTGAAAATATAAGTCCATCCCTACCGTGGCGGATGGCCGAAGACAGTAACAAGTGTTGTTTGGATCAACAAAAGGCACTTCAGTAGTACAAGCTAGTAGAATTTTTCTTAGGATGTTGGGATTAATTTTGAGTGGGGGTAATGAAGGATTACTGTAAACATTTCTCATAATTATATCAATAGTTTCACTGACGGGTACATTAGTAAAAGGTTTTCCACATCAAGTGAAGCTATGATTTCATTATTAGGTTTTTCACTCTTGAGGATTTGGATTGCCTCCAGGGTTGACTTTATGCTGTATTTACTCGGAAGGTAGGGTGTGATATATATATATATATATATATATATATATATATATATATATATATATAATATATATATATATATATATATATATACATAACCAATATATATATATATATATATATATATAAAGATATATATATATATATATATATATATATATATACAGAATATATATATATATATATATATATATATATATATTGTTTTTTCCACATATTAAAAGGAATTAATTATCATTTGTCTTCAGTGATAGTCTTTTTAGTTTCCACTTTCTTATCCTTGTGAGGGAATCTTTTACCGCTTTAAGAGGTCATAAAATAAGTTAGGATGGGTCAAATATCCGGGAGGGGGAAGGTGTTGTTTTCATTTTTTGATTTTATTTATACATACATAGACACACTCATACATATATATATATACACACTTCCTATGTCGTGTAAGGTTTTTGGTGTGTGTCACTGCGTTTATTCTTGCCAGGATGTACATTCTTTCTGTGTGCACGCAAACGTGCGCGTGCATATGGTCCGACTAGTGTATCTGATCATTCTGTGCACGTGTTGTTTGCCCGTGTGTGCGTGGGGGTTAGGATCTATTAAGTACTTTTTTAAATTTGTTTATGAAGTTTTTTCTTGTATTTGTAGTTTGAAACAAAGAATTTTCGGATGCCTGATAATTTGATGTTGCTTTTGTGAAAGGAAACTCTGTTGTTTAGTCGTAAATCGCGAAGTTGTATCAGTTTTAAAAATTTTAGCCTCTCCAGAGAGCTCAATCGTAATTAGAGCACAATATATTTGTCATCCACATACTGCCTGTTTCACTCTATCACAGCTCATCAGTGTGGATAGACATCTACTTGCTTGTGGCCGGGATCGAAACTAGACCAATTCAGTGGCAGTCGTTGTACTTACTCCCTAAGCCATAGTCGCATAGAATGAGAGAGGATTAAATTTTAGGGTGTTATATATAAGCATTGTATACACACGCCAGTCACTGAAAGAACTCAAATAATTGAGGAAGAGTAACAAGAAAATCGCAGAAGTGGTAATTGTTTTTAAAATTTTCTTCTTTAGAGAACTCAGTTGTAATGAGAGCATAATATATTAGTCATCCATATACAAACCTGTTTCGCAGCTCATTAGTGAATTAAATTGAATGTATGGATTGTTTTAGGCACATATCTAGAATTATAAGAACGTTTTGTTTCCAAACACGGAGAGAATATTAGAGCACTGTTCATAATTGATGTTATTGAGCGTTGACTTTTTTTTTATAAATATATTAGTCATCCATATACAAACCTGTTTCGCAGCTCATTAGTGAATTAAATTGAATGTATGGATTGTTTTAGGCACATATCTAGAATTATAAGAACGTTTTGTTTCCAAACACGGAGAGAATATTAGAGCACTGTTCTTAATTGATGTTATTGAGCGTTGACTCTTTTTTTCATAAATATATTAGTCATCCATATACAAACCTGTTTTGCAGCTCATTAGTGAATTAAATTGAATGTATGGATTGTTTTAGGCACATATCTAGAATTATAAGAACGTTTTGTTTCCAAACACGGAGAGAATATTAGAGCACTCTTCATAATTGATGTTATTGAGCGTTGACTTTTTTTTAATAAATATATTAGTCATCCATATACAAACCTGTTTCGCAGCTCATTAGTGAATTAAATTGAATGTATGGATTGTTTTAGGCACATATCTAGAATTATAAGAACGTTTTGTTTCCAAACACGGAGAGAATATTAGAGCAATGTTCTTAATTGATGTTATTGAGCGTTGACTCTTTTTTTCATAAATATATTAGTCATCCATATACAAACCTGTTTTGCAGCTCATTAGTGAATTAAATTGAATGTATGGATTGTTTTAGGCACATATCTAGAATTATAAGAACGTTTTGTTTCCAAACACGGAGAGAATATTAGAGCACTCTTCATAATTGATGTTATTGAGCGTTGACTTTTTTTTTATAAATATATTAGTCATCCATATACAAACCTGTTTCGCAGCTCATTAGTGAATTAAATTGAATGTATGGATTGTTTTAGGCACATATCTAGAATTATAAGAACGTTTTGTTTCCAAACACGGAGAGAATATTAGAGCACTGTTCTTAATTGATGTTATTGAGCGTTGACTCTTTTTTTATAAATATATTAGTCATCCATATACAAACCTGTTTCGCAGCTCATTAGTGAATTAAATTGAATGTATGGATTGTTTTAGGCACATATCTAGAATTATAAGAACGTTTTGTTTCCAAACACGGAGAGAATATTAGAGCACTGTTCTTAATTGATGTTATTGAGCGTTGACTCTTTTTTTCATAAATATATTAGTCATCCATATACAAACCTGTTTTGCAGCTCATTAGTGAATTAAATTGAATGTATGGATTGTTTTAGGCACATATCTAGAATTATAAGAACGTTTTGTTTCCAAACACGGAGAGAATATTAGAGCACTGTTCTTAATTGATGTTATTGAGCGTTGACTCTTTTTTTCATAAATATATTAGTCATCCATATACAAACCTGTTTTGCAGCTCATTAGTGAATTAAATTGAATGTATGGATTGTTTTAGGCACATATCTATAATTATAAGAACGTTTTGTTTCCAAACACGGAGAGAATATTAGAGCACTGTTCATAATTGATGTTATTGAGCGTTGACTTTTTTTTTTATAAATATATTAGTCATCCATATACAAACCTGTTTTGCAGCTCATTAGTGAATTAAATTGAATGTATGGATTGTTTTAGGCACATATCTAGAATTATAAGAACGTTTTGTTTCCAAACACGGAGAGAATATTAGAGCACTGTTCTTAATTGATGTTATTGAGCGTTGACTTTTTTTTTATAAATATATTAGTCATCCATATACAAACCTGTTTCGCAGCTCATTAGTGAATTAAATTGAATGTATGGATTGTTTTAGGCACATATCTAGAATTATAAGAACGTTTTGTTTCCAAACACGGAGAGAATATTAGAGCACTGTTCTTAATTGATGTTATTGAGCGTTGACTTTTTTTTTATAAATATATTAGTCATCCATATACAAACCTGTTTCGCAGCTCATTAGTGAATTAAATTGAATGTATGGATTGTTTTAGGCACATATCTAGAATTATAAGAACGTTTTGTTTCCAAACACGGAGAGAATATTAGAGCACTGTTCTTAATTGATGTTATTGAGCGTTGACTCTTTTTTTCATAAATATATTAGTCATCCATATACAAACCTGTTTTGCAGCTCATTAGTGAATTAAATTGAATGTATGGATTGTTTTAGGCACATATCTATAATTATAAGAACGTTTTGTTTCCAAACACGGAGAGAATATTAGAGCACTGTTCTTAATTGATGTTATTGAGCGTTGACTCTTTTTTTCATAAATATATTAGTCATCCATATACAAACCTGTTTTGCAGCTCATTAGTGAATTAAATTGAATGTATGGATTGTTTTAGGCACATATCTAGAATTATAAGAACGTTTTGTTTCCAAACACGGAGAGAATATTAGAGCACTCTTCATAATTGATGTTATTGAGCGTTGACTTTTTTTTTTATAAATATATTAGTCATCCATATACAGACCTGTTTCGCAGCTCATTAGTGAATTAAATTGAATGTATGGATTGTTTTAGGCACATATCTAGAATTATAAGAACGTTTTGTTTCCAAACACGGAGAGAATATTAGAGCACTCTTCATAATTGATGTTATTGAGCGTTGACTTTTTTTTTATAAATATATTAGTCATCCATATACAAACCTGTTTCGCAGCTCATTAGTGAATTAAATTGAATGTATGGATTGTTTTAGGCACATATCTAGAATTATAAGAACGTTTTGTTTCCAAACACGGAGAGAATATTAGAGCACTGTTCTTAATTGATGTTATTGAGCGTTGACTTTTTTTTTATAAATATATTAGTCATCCATATACAAACCTGTTTTGCAGCTCATTAGTGAATTAAATTGAATGTATGGATTGTTTTAGGCACATATCTAGAATTATAAGAACGTTTTGTTTCCAAACACGGAGAGAATATTAGAGCACTCTTCATAATTGATGTTATTGAGCGTTGACTTTTTTTTTTATAAATAAAACTTTCTTTATTTTTTCGCCCTTCTTTACATGTGGATGGGTTTCCACATGCATTTAAATGTAGCCTAATTGAGCTATGGTCAGAGAGATGGTATGTCGTGTGTTTTTAGTCTTAGGAAAATACGGACGATTTCTGAACACTGACCAAACGTGAAAAAGAATGCTGTAAAACTAAATAAAAAATCAATTAAATTTTTCTTGTTATTCATCTTTAACGAAAAAGAAAGATCAATACCTCACACACACACACACACACACACACACACACACACACACACACACACACACACACACACACACATACACACAGACACACACACACACACACAAATATATATATATATATATATATATATATATATATATGCTTCACACAAACAAAATAGACTACTACTACAATCGTCCGTCCGCAAACTGCTCGTTACAACCAACGCTATTGTCATCTTTAATAATGGCTGATGTAAGTCGGAAGCTCATAAAGGATTAAGTAAACGCATGTATCAATATTGTGATTTTCTTTTCTTTTTCAACGATAATGCTAAAGCTTATCAAACGGTATGAAAAAATTTACATAAAATAAATCGACAAAACTTTTCTATATTATTTAATGAAACATGCATCAATATATATATATATATATATATATATATATATATATATATATATATACGAGTGGACTCGCGCCGTTAAAAAAGAAAAAAGAGCAGCATATTTATATTAATATGCCATAAAAAATGACGCAACATATATATTGATATACCTACTACTCAATATCTTACATTAAGACAGAAGAAAAAATTAATCCAAACTTCCGAGCGTGACAGAAGTGAAATATATATTATATGATATAATTTTCATAATAGAGAGGATATATATATAAGAATATATATATATATATATATATATATATATTCTTCACTTCTTGACGACACAATTATTGAAAAAAATAATAAGGCATTATTAAATAGCAACCACGTGGCAAGACATTTGATAACTGGCAGTAAAGTTTAATAACTGCTAGTAAAGAAAAGAAACTGAGACTACGCTGCCTCACTATTGTTTCTCCATGAGGCTGACAAAAAAGAAATATATATATATATATATATATATATATATATATATATATATATATATATATATATAAAAGACGGTCTTTATTATAATAGAGATGTTATATAGATAAATAGATTTTGTCCATGAATGTATTTGTAAGGCCGAGATTATTTAAAAAAATGTGATTCTTTATTTTTTAAATCGTTGTCTGAACGTAATTTTATTTGCTAGCATGAGTTCTGGCATCCGTGTGTCTTTTAGAAATTGAATTTATTGCGCTGGTAGAATTTGTAAAAGGTCTAATTTTTAAAATGTCTAATGTCAGATGAGTATATTTGGAAATACAAATATCTCTGATACCTCCCTCCCGCCAAAAAATTAAAAAAAACCCAAAAAAAACCAAAAAACCAAAAAAAAAAAAAACCCCAAAAAAACAAAACAAAACATAGACAAAATATCAAAGTCTCCTATTTTTTTTTCGGTTGTCTGCCAGCTTCAAACTTTTTTCAGTGTTATGGCCGGGTGACTGACAGCAAACAACTTACAATATTACTGTACACTTTGGAAAGCTTTTAGGGCTATTTCGAGGCTAATCAGCAACATTGGACAAGAATTCGTTATAGAATTTACAACACGAAAAGGAATATAAGAATTTGTAAAATAATGTACGATTATTAGCTGGATTTTTATATGAAATTATCAGCGCATAATGTTTGATCTATATGATTAGTATTTAACAAAAAGAAAAGAGAGGCGAGTTTTTAGCACCTCGGGGTGGTAGCACAAGTTAGAGTTCAAGCTATCGACAAAAAGTGAACCCCCAAACTGGGGTGAAAACAGCATGGAAGTACAAAAAATATATTTTAGTAAAGATTTCGAGTAATGAATATTAATCGTAATAATAATAATAATAATAATAATAATAATAATATATATATATATATATATATATATATATATATATATATATTGATTGTTTAACACTTATGTTTTGTCATAATAGGGTTAGACCAGTACACATTTGTATTAAAAAGTGTTCAATACAATAATATTGTAGAACTTTTGAATATTTTCCATTTTTAAACGAGTTATTTCGCTACCTAGGTTTCTACCACGAGTCGTGTCTTCAGGCGACTTTTAATAACTATTAAGATTAATGATTATTAAAAATCGCCTGAAGACACGACTCGTGGTAGAAACCTAGGTAGCGAAATAACTCGTTTAAAAATGGAGAATATATATATATATATATATATATATATATATATATATATATATAGCAAAAAAAATCAAAGCTCCCAAGGAAATTAAATTTTAGCATTCTTCTACTTCTTCATCATGTGCCGTGTCTCTTCAGAACGTAGGCGATCATGGGCTTCTACTTGGCTCTGTCTCTTTTCGCTCTCAATATTTTCCCCTTGGTATCTCTTCTAAGCCCCGCACCGCCAACTATTTGCTCAGAACTAACAAGTACGTCTCGCGTTGCTTTCCCATGTCTCTCTTTCCATTTTTCCGACCTTTGAGTATCAAGTTTTACATTCTCTCTTTCCTCCTTACGTGTCCCAGGAACCTCATACATCGCTTCCTGATATTTATTATCAGTTTTCTTCTTGTTTTCATCCTTTCCAAAACCTCAACGTTGCACATGTGCTCCGTCCATGGTATCCTCAGTCTTCTTCTATAAAACCACATTTCTGCTGCCTCAAGCCTCTCTTTCATCTTTGATAAGATACTCCAGTATTCAATTCCATATAGAATGACAGAATCTTCCCAACTCCAGGTGATATAAAGGGAGAAAGTCTCGACACGCTCATGTAAATAAAGCTGCTTTTATATCTCGTAGTTTTCGTTTACGGGTGCTGTTTTTTTTAATTCAGTTTTCCTTGTCATAGACTGTTGCTAACCAAAGCTTGACAATCCAATCTGCCATACTATTTAATTATATATACTCTCTTTGTAGTATCTTTGCAATCAAGAGACCCGTAAGCCATTATAGGCAAATGGGTATCAACCACAGGTACTGCATCCACGGTAGCAGTGGTGTTTTCTCGGCAAGATAGCCTGACGAAACCTGACCTCTTCAAGCTAGATTGAATTTCCTTCTCTAAGACTAGTCACCAACCAAAGCTAAAAAACAGTCTTGATATTTATCTATAGCTGGAAGAGGAAAAGATGGATTTGTATTTTTCCCAAGTGTACTAAGTGAATGTAATGAACTCGGCTAGAAGTAGAATGCTACGATGTTTGATAAAAGTACTCCTAAGGCAAATATTTTCTACGTTCAAAATACGTTTCCTCAAAAACATTTGTTATAGCTGACTCAGAAATCGAGAGATGAAAAATATTCTGAATTCGTGCACACCAAAACATTAGGTTGTCCCATAAGTTCGTAAACACTTTCGAAAAGAGTCTATCTGGTTCAGCACATTCGAGACAAGCGATGGTTTCAGAAAGGGCAAGAGACACCGTGTGCCAAAACAAGATCAATTCGGCAAGAAAGTCATGTTGTGCGTTTGGTGGAACTTTGAAGAAATCGTACATTTTGGGTTGGTTCCAAACAGCCGTGCCATCAGTGCCAAACTTTACTGTCAGCAACTTGAGCAGGTCTACAAAAAGTTAAAGCAAAAGTACCCGGCTCTGATCAACCGAAAACACGCTTGGATGCAGCAGGAAATTGTCAAGCCACACACCGCCAGGAAGTCCAAAGACAAGTTTGAAGAGCTGGATTGTGCTGAGTTTCTGTCACATCCAGCCTACAGTCCTGACTGTTCTCCATCAGATTACGGCCTTTTCCGCTCAATGCAACACTTTCTGAAGGACCGCCGATTCGATTCATTTGATGAAGTCGAGGAAGCGTGTCAAGAATTCTTTGATTCGAAGCCGGCTGAATGTTACTTTGACCAGATCCGAAAGCTTGCATATCGATGGCAGAAAGTCTTGGAAAATGATGGTCTTTATTTTGAGCAATAATTTTTGTTGTTTTTGCGAGTAAAATTTCAATTTTTCGCAAGTGTTTTCTGGTAACCTTAGATTACATGGGGAGTAAAATTTCAATTTTTTGCAAGTGTTTACGAACTTTTGGGACAACCTAATAGATTATATTAATCGTTTTAAATGAATGAATAATAATAATGTTAAATGAATTATATGCATAATTATACAGGGTGCATGGATGAATTATCGCCTAAATGACGCAAAAATGAAAAGAAAACTGACATTTCACTTTAACAGATATATATTTACCAAAATTATACAAAAATATCTTGAAATACTAAAGAGTAAATTTATTCAATAAAATCGTTATCATTTTCAACCACAACCTCCAGAATCTTTTGGAATCTACTGCAACTGATCTGGAATATTTCCTTGTTTAAGTTGGTGAATGTTACCATAATCCTTGCATAGGACATTCCAGTAATCACCCGCTTGACCCAGGGTAGCACTACTTCATAAAGGAAATTGATGTAGACTTCGGTGTTGAGTTTGAGTCCCTGTGAGAAAATGAATGAATGTATAACGTCGCTGTCAATAGTGATCGCTCCCAAACTGGATATATTATCCAACTGTTTCCGAATCCTCAGCACTGTCCAAAATTAACTCCAAAACACTCTAAAATGTTCCTATTGGAGCTTCCGCTGCGAATGGCAAGTAGTACAGCTCGCCGTTTCCAAATTTCTGTTAAAATGAATAGTGACAGTGACCAACTGAATATACTAAGCAGTTAACAAAATAAAAAAAAAAAAGTGCATGCGCAAAATTAAAAATGTAAAATAGCGATAAGTTATTCATCTAACCCTTTAGTTATATATCTAAACAATACATAGATTCATATTAGTGTTCCAGGGATATTATGGATTTCTAAATCTTAACAACACGAGATATTCAGATTACACAGTGTTAATAACAGGCAAGGACAACTACAAGAACTCTAACGGAAGACAGTAAATGAAAGTACTAACTATGAATTGTATGAAGACAGAATGTACATTTGTTAGCAAAAGGAAGCGAACAGCGAATTGGAGACATCAGAATCAAACAAGTCCGAGAATCTAAATAAATAGAAATCATTTTGCCAGAGAATGGAAAATGAGGTGTCTGTAAAAGAATTGGTCGTAATGGATGCTACTTATAGAGAAAAAAAACAAAAAAAACAAAAAAAAACAAAAAAAAACAGATGACTTGTGTGTAGAAAAGGATACATTTGGTAGTGAGAATTTGATTAAGTATCAAGCAACTTCAAAGACGGATGGACGCACGAAAGCAAGCAAGACTCACGTGGAAGTGAAACGAAGAACAAGTTGTTTTGCCTTGTAAAACAACAGTGTCGAAATCTGAATGTACATTGAAATAATGAAAGATGCCTTCCAAAAGACAACTTCGCCACTCCAAACACCACTGCAAACACCACTCCAAACACCACTCCAAACACCGCGACTGGATATATTATTCAACTATTTGCGTATCCCCTTCACTGTTCTCAGATTGATACCCAAACAAAAAAAAAGTTGTTCGTATTAGAGCTTCCTTCTTGAATGCCAAGCACTACAGAATACCTTTTCCAAATTGTCCTGCCTCATAATATATTCGTATTAAGATATATAAAAAATTAAAGACGATACTTGAAGCAACAGGATGCTAAGAAAATTGAAGATGTCGTCGGCGAGAAAGTTTTAAGAAAGATGGAAATAAAAAGTATACCAGAAAAAGACAACGGATACTAAAGATACGTAAAATAATGTCTTCTGAGCAAGTGATTTATTTGCGGCCACAGTTCTTGCAATATAAGATATGCAGATGACAATTTTGATAGCAGACACGGAAATGAAACTACAGGAACTTCTAAAGAAGGCAAGAAAAGAGATGGAGAAGAAAGGACTAATGAACAATTGCAAAAAGACAGAATATATGGTTGTCTACAAAAGCAAGAGACCAAGATGCAGACTGAATAGTAAAAACACCCGAATGAAGTACAGAAATGCAAGTATCAGAAAATGTGATCCAGAAACCGGAAGACGAATAAAAGAGCGAAAATGACTTAAAAATATTAAGCAAGTATTAGAAAGTAGATAAAATTCGTTAGAAAACAAAACGGAGAATCAAATGTAATATCAATCCTCTGATATGACAATTAAAACTGGACAGTCATTCACCGCACAGATGAAGAAAAGACTAGAAGCAACAAAAATGTGGTTCTACAGAGGGACGTTGAGAATACCACGGACTGTATATGAGCAACGATGAAGTTTTAGAGAAAATGGAAGCAAAAGAATTATTTATTGTTAACATTATCAAGATACAGTTGATATTTTTAGGGCACTTAATGAGAAAAGAGGCCTTAGAAAGTTAAATACCCACAGGAGAGATAGAAGGCTAGAGAGACAGAAAAACGCACAACTTACCTGAGCTTGAGTAAATGGATGGCAGATCAGGTTTTTTAGAAAGACAACAAAATAATGACATTTATTAATATCATCAAAGAACAGGAAATTGTGGAGTGCCATGATTCTCTTAATGCAAAATTGTTCTTTTCCTATTGAAAATGCTGATACTGAGATTTTCCACACTTCAAAGCAAGCATCAATATTTTTGTGCTATCACAAGTGAAAGTGTTATTTTCTCCTTGGGTTACTCTTGTCTTTTTAAGGAATAATTTCTTCCGGCTATAGCAGCGTTATAGTTCGGGTTGTAGAAGACACCTGCTTGTATCCGATGGACAGAGAAAAACAGCGTATAACCTACATAACAAGATTGTGTAAATGGTTAGTAGAAAAGAGATTAGGAGAGATAGCAAAAAGACAAATTTTACTGAGATCTACAATTGACAGAAAGATGAGGAGAGCTGGTATCGGCCATGTCCCGAACGGACACAACATATGGAAGCAGATGATGGGCATAGCAATTCAGTTCCGAGATTAAATTTTACAGATGCTTGAAATAATGCCCAGCAGACATAATTATTTGCCCGGCGGGTGCAGAACATGAAAGAATATTCTGTCCGATTCGTTGCCAAATTCCCAGCAAAGGTCCTTGTTAGAGCTTTGTGATTTCAAGTTGACCGAATTCACTCAACTGACATTAGTTGAGCCAATTTAGTGCTGAGGAAGCAAGTAAGGAATTGATTCAGCAGGAGTAAGGAGAGCAAGAATATAATACACCCTCCTGGAAAAAACAGGGAAAATGAATGTGATTTAAAAGAAATAGAAAAAGAAATAGAAAACTTCTAGAGAAATAGAAAAAAAAAAACAGAAATCTATTGAAACTAGGAAATAACAATGAAAGTAAAAAAATGGAAGCAGTTTTGTTTGAAAATAAGTGTAAAAATTAAGGAAATAAAAAGAGAAAGCGAGGACAAGGTGAGAGGAAATCTATCTATCTATCTATCTATCTATCTATCTTAGTCTCTTCATTATGTATCTATCTGACTATCATACATATTTCTTATCACAGTCTATCTATCTATCTATCTATCTATCTATCTATCTATCTATCTATCTATCTGTCTATCTATCTATCTATCTATCACCTCTCTTATCTATCTATCTATCTATCTATCTATCTATCTATCTATCACCTCTCTTCTCACATCTATCTATCTATCTATCTATCTATCTATCTATCTTCTTTTTTAATCATTTCACCCCGAGCAAGGCGGGAATGCCACTGATGGGGCTACATAACTGTAAAAAGATTAATTAGAAGAGAGTGAGGAGTACAAACCAGTTAGAAAGTAGCAATAGAAAAATGAGAATGCAGGTGTGATGACAGTTACATAGGTGGAGGGAAAGGGAAGGATATAAAGGGTGAGGAGAGAGCTAGATTCCAGTGGTTAATAGATGAGGATTGACATTGCATTTAAATTCTTGGAGGTTGTAGCCATCAGGAAAGCAAGAATATGGGAGCGAGTTCCACAGGTGGGAAGTTCGATAGAAGAAGCTGCAGGAGTAGAATTGTCGTCTGCATTTGGCTAACCTAACTGTGAATGGGTGGGACCCAGTTGCTAATCTGGTTGCACGAGTAAACACCTGTTGAGAAGGCACCAGTGACTTAAGTTCGTCCGAGCAGAAGCCATGAAAGTATTTATAGAACAGACAAAGGGAGGCCACATTTCGTCGGTGGGGAAATGGCTGCAGTCGAGCCGCCAAGTCAGTACCTATCACATTACAGACTCTCCTTTGGAGCCTGTCAAGAACACTGAGGTGAACGGCAGGGGCACCTGACAATAAATGGCAGCAGTACTCCATGCACGGACGGATGGTTGACTTGTAGATACGCAGGATGGATTCAGGAGGAAAAACATTCTGGATCGACATAATGACACAACCTTCTTAGCAGTAGATTTTGCTATGGATTCAATATAGTGGTTCCATTTGAGATCTGAAGAGAGGGTAAGGCTGAGGAGGTGCAGTGTATTGCTCTCAGGGAGAAAAGCTTGGTCCATGCTTATGTGAGGCAAGTGAGGTTGCCTGAGATGGTTGACAAACAACATCTTGGTCTTAGACGCATTGACGTTGACAAGCCACTTCTTGCCCCAATTCACCACAGAGTGTAGATCCCTTTCAAGGTCAGTAGCGAGATTATGTCTATCCGTCACGACAGGTTTCTTACTGGTGCGGGAGTATATTGTGGTGTCATCTACGTAGATGCCTACATGACCCTTGATCTCATCTGGGAGGTTGTTGATGCAAATAAGGAAGAGCGTCAGGCCCAGGATAGAGCCCTGTGGGAGACCAGCATTCGGGCAGTAGGATGAAGAGGCATGCTCATTCAAAACGACCTTCATTTTGCGGTTATTTAAAAAAGATTGGATTTGGTCAAGTAGGCGACCGGTAATACCGTAACCTCGTAGCTTGCATAGAAGGCCAGAGTGCCAAACCCTGTCAAAAACCTTGGAGATGTCCAGAGCAACCGCGCGAGCCTCGTCAGACTCATCAAGGGTCTGGAGCATGTACTTCATTACGGTTGTTAGCAAGTCGGCCGTGGGCCTGGCAAAGCGGAAGCCATATTGCCTGTCAGAGAAGAGTTTGTGGGCAGTAAGATGTTGAACTATTTCAGAATTGATTATGGCCTCGAACACTTTCCCGAATATCGGTAGAAGACTGATAGGGCGATAGTTGGATGGTTCCGAGGGTTCACCACAATTCTTAAATACAGGAACGACTGAAGAGAACTTCCAGCATGCAGGAAAACGGGAAGCAGAAAGGCAGTAGTTAAATAGTTTAGAGAGGACAGGGGAGAGTTCAGGAGCACACCTCTTAAGGACTATCACAGGGTTTCCATCGTCTCCGCTCGCCTTATGGGGGTCAAGTTTTGACATTACTCGGGATAGTACTGACGGGGTAATATATACGTCCTGCAGTTTGGCCTCAGTTCTAATAGGGAAGTCGGGAGGGTAAACTCTTGATGAGTCAAATGTGGAGTTGAATGAGAATCTGTGGGCAAAGCACTCAGTTTTGTCCGCAGATGACGTCAGAACCTCAAATTCATGGATTAAAGGTGGTATTGAGGATTTGCTGTTGTTCAGCACTCGTTTGCAAATCCTCCAATAGTCCTTGGAGCAGAACTTGCGGTCAGCTATGTTTGTAAATGTGAGTGTATATATCTAGCAGACATTTGGTTGGTTTTTCACATCTATCTATCTATCTATCTATCTATCTATCTATCTATCTATCTATCTATCTATGCAACAACTCTTCGTTTCGACATATTTTACTAAGCAAAGCAGACAAATAATGCTTGTTAAAACTGTTGGCGGTTATTTTGGTGTAGAATAAGTATTTTTTAATCGTTTCACCCCAAGCGAAGCGGTACCGCCACTGATGCAAAGGGGGCTACATAAAAGAGTAAAAGTTTAAGCAGGAGAAGAGCGAAGAGAAAGACGAACCAGTTACAGGGGGTGTCAGAGACAGGGCAAGAGAAGAATGGGAACACAGGAGAAGATAGTTGCGAAGGTAGAGAAAAAGGAAAAGAACAAGATATACGGGGTGATGTAGAAAGGACTGGAGTCAAGTGGATAAGAGATGGGAATTGACATTGCATTTACATTCCTGGAAGTTGTAGCCGTCAGAAAAGCAAGTATACGGATGGGAGTTTCACAGGTGGGGAGTTCGAGAAAAGAAGCTGCTGGAGTAGATTTTTCTGCTGCATTTGGTTGATTTAATTGTAAAAGGGTGGGACTTAGTTACCAGTCTGGTTGCACGAGTAAACTCTTGTGGAGGGGGCACCAGCGACCTAAGTTCGTCGGAACAGAAGCCACGAAAATATTTGTAGAAGAGACAGAGGGAAGCTACATCCCGCCGGTGAGAAAGTAGCTGGAGTCGAGCTGCCTGGTCGAGACCAATCACATTACAGATTCTCCTTTGGAGCCTGTCGAGAACACTGAGATGAATAGCAAAGAACGCCTGACCAGATATGACAACAGTATTCTATGCACGGTTGGATGGTTGATTTGTATACGTGCAAGGCGGAAAAAAAACTTCCTGGCTCGACACAGTAACCCAATCTTCCTAGCAGTAGATTTAGCTATTGACTCAATGTAATGATTCAACTTGAGGTGGGAAGAGAGGGTAAAGCCGAGGAGGCTCAGTGTATTGCTTTCAGGGAGACTCGCTTGGTCTATGCAGGAAAAGTTAACTGGATATATAAAAATCTCATTATTACATGAGTTTTTTCAGGATTCTAAAGTGCTGTTGTTGGTTGAGAATTATGAAATCTTTTCAAATATTTATTTTTCAGAAACATTGTTGTTTTCAGATTCATCGTATCGCTCTTTAGAGCATGTCTAACCTTTTGTTCGAAGTCGTGTGGAATTTGATGTGCGTTGTGGTGCAAGGGATACCGGCTAGCTACAAAAATTCGGAAAGCCAAATTCGAATTACAGTTGAATTCGTTGCATTCATTTACACGCAAGTACTCTTGGGAAAGGTATTAAGCCCTCTTCTCTCCCTCCAGTTATGGATTAAACAGCAAAACAGATTGAATAAAGAATCAAATTTATTACATTGGGAAAAGTATGAATCCATCTCTTCCCCTCTAAGCTATGAGTTAAACAGCAAAGCAGATGATATTCTATAGCCTTGGGTGGCAACCGATCGAGGAGAATGCATAGGTACATCTTAGTGAAAGATCTTTTTAGGCCATAGCCTTTCAAGAAATAAATAACTGTAGTCTTTCATAGATTTCTTTTCGTTTTCATTTATTTATATGAATATGTTTGATGTGCGTTGTGATGCAATGGATATCGGATCGGAACCAGAAATCGGGGAATCCGAGTTCAAATTCCAGCTGAATTCCTTACATTAACTTACGCGCAAATATATCTTTCCCATTGTTAAGGGTTAAATAACAGAACAGATTGGTTTCTATAACCTTGGTTTGCAACCAGTCTTTCGAGGCATGATTGCTCAAACGTTTTTCACCCTTAACTGGCTGACTGAGTGCAAAATTACAGCGTCTTGATTTTCTCTCCAAGTTACATATATCAGTTTTATTTTGTTGCCGCTGTTAAAAAATCTCAGGTGTTGTGTTATTTTATTTGGAACTGTTCTTTGTTTATAATTTTGTAGTATCAGTCAATAAAGTTTGAAGAAGGATGGACCTCGCATAAAAGGACACGCTTCAGTTGGCCGGAGTAATTTTTAATCACATTTTACAATATTTCTTTAAAAATTGATGAAAGATGGGATAACATATTCTTGAATAAATTTTAATAATTTAATTTGCTGTTGACCAGCAGGCGTCAAATCACTTATTCAGCTATTAAGTCTTTTGACATTACCTTATATATAATAATTGTTAATCATTTTTTACAGTTGTATTAAAAGGTACTAAATAAATATATAATGTTGAGCTTTTTAATATTTTTCATTTAGAAATCAGTTATTTTCGCAACCTTGGTTTCAGATTTCGGAATCTTCAGGCTATATCTAATAGCTGATTTTACAACATTTTCAAGATTACAACAATTTTTTTTTGCGAACGCACTACTGGAAATTTAAAATAACTTAATTTTTTTAGAATTAGTGAGGAGTTTTAAGGATCCAAATCGCTTTCATACAGGTTTGTATGATCCTAAAATATATTTTCTGGTGTGATTAAATCTGGACATCACATAGGAGCTTTCAATCTTACTATGACCAACTTCTTCTCCTGACACAGTTTGCAGACATCACCACCGTTGTAAGGTCTTGCTTTTTTTTTTATTATACTCCATGTTATATTAGGGTATTTGGCGTTTTCTTCTGTTAATTTGCACATTTGGTTAGGCAGTTTGGGACAATTTTTAAGGTTTCCTAGTTTGAATGTAGATTGGTGATTTGTTTTTTTTGTGTGTATCTTATGCATATTATCTTTGTCTATCTGTATTTTGTATTTCTATTTTAAACGAACCGAGAAAATGAAAAAAAAACCCAAAAAAAACAAAAAACAAAAAACAAAACAAAAACAAAAACAGAAAACGAATCGAAATTAGAAGTGGTGAAACGACAAGAAACATACAAATATATTTTTAATATTGAAATGATAGAAAAACTCTTAGAATATTTGCAATTTCTCTGGTGTAAGAATATAGGTTAGTAAATTGAAAGATAATGGATACAGAGAAAATATTTTTTGCATTTATTTCTAAGATGAGTAATTGTCATACCTTGAAATGTATTTCGAATTAGTGTTCCCATATTGATTGATATAGATGTTATTATAGTCACAACGTTTCGACTAACTATCCTCTGATAATCATCAGGTGTCTATTGATAGAATGATATGAATTATCTGTTGATTATTGTGATATATCCTGTGATATCAAGGATTGAATTCATCACCATTAGATGATAGCAGCACATGTATAGTCAACTGTTATAGCCACTACGCCACAATCCAGAAGGACATTTAAGTGTCAAATGACACTTAAATGACATTTAAGTGTCAAATGGTTTTGGCAACTGGGTATAATTGTGGGTTCATACCACCTTTTTTAAATTTTTAATAATTATTTCTGAGATAGTGACAATTACTCATTTCAGAAATAATTACTAAAAATTAAAAAAAAATTATTGTTACGAACCCACTATCATACCCAGATGTCTCTCCAATCCAGCAGGCTATTGAAACATAGGTCATACAGGAGGCACTATCTACGAACCACCGCGACTCAATAATGGCCAGGTTGTTGAAACTGACCTGGTCCTCAAAGTTAGAGGTCTTTTTGGTGAAAACGCGTCGTCTGTGACTAAGAACTAGAAAAATATTTTAAGTAGCTAGATATTATAAGGAACATGAATTATTTTGCCTTTTTAAAGACATCAACCACGACCGCGAAAATCAATGCTCACATCAATGGTCTTTAAGTGATCAAGGATCAAGATGTACTAGACTAAAACCCACACATAATCCGAACGAGTCTTTGATAGCCGCCATCATGAATATGATAACTAACATGAACGAGATTTGAGAATGCATCCGCTTCCGAAACCTTCATTAAAACTAAGAGAGGATTTATTGAAGAGAGACATTTTGCTTTGATAGATTTCGTTAGAAATAAAGTACGCTGAAACGCTATGCAATATCAAAGCTCCTATATACCAGGGAATAATGGGTAATTTTTTGATAGATGAAAATAAGGTTTGAGGCAACAGAGATGTGCATCTATCAAAGAATAGTGAGAATAATATGAATAGAACATGTGACTAACAATGAAAATCGAAGAAAAATCAAATAAAAAGGATACTTATAAAGAAAGTAAGTTTTTGGTATACATAATAAGGAAAGAGAAATTGAAAAACTTGACCCTTACAGAACAATCTTAATGCAAGTGGTACAGACGGAAACAGCGAGTAGCCTACTTAATAGGCTTGTGTAAATGGATGAGAGAATCGAGAATGGAAAATATAATAAGAAAACAAATTGCTAAGAACTACAAAACAATTATTTCAGTATGGGGTAAGACTGATTTTGGCAGTAATTACAGCTTAAATTGTGCGTGGGTTCCACTCGTACAAAGTTTCAATTTTTTCCAGAAGAAGTTTTATCCATCTTTCAACTAGAAAAGTTTCCAATTCTTTCAGTGATAATGGTGGATGATATAGACTGCGCATTTGTTTTTCTAAAATAAACCATAAATATTCAAAGATGTTGCGATCTGGGGACTGTGGTGGCAATATATGATGTTATAGCAAATAAGATATTCTATTTTATTAGAATGTTCTTCGTGCTATTCAGCTACAACTTTAGCAGTATGGACGGGTGCATTATTATTCTGAATGTTTTCATTTCCACCCGGAAACAGTTCCTGAAACATAGGATGAAGTCGATTAATTAAAATTCTTAAATATTCTTGATTGTTGATTTTAATAAACATATTTAAAAAAATATCCGAAAAAAACTAACAACTTTCGCAAAAAATGAAGTACAACTAATATTAAACCAACAAACAGATAAATAGACAAGCTTTCTACTTTTTAATCAACTTTTACAAATTATGTTATTATGGTACTAGATTTTTCCATTATTTTGTCCACGTCCTATATATATATATATATATATATATCAATTTGTTTACGGTTGTTATATATATATATATATTAAAGAGTGAGTGAGAGAGAGAGAGAGAGAGAGAGAGAGAGATAAAGAGAGTAAAAATGCTTTCCTCTCCCTATCATTTCCCACCTACCAGTTGCTTTTTGATAAGCTTTAAATGTTGGAAAGTGGAAAAACGTGAGCAATTGTCATATGTGGCAGTCACTGACCCGTCATGAGCGTTGATTTAGACAAACTATCCTCTCGAGATAGAAAACAAAACAGTTAAAATATGTCTGTCTGTAGTAATGACAGCAAGAAATATTTGAGAGCATCACACACACAAACACATGCGCAAGCACGCGCACACACACTATTCGGATAAATATTCAATATTTATTCGAAATATTTCTAAATTAAAACTGTTATTTTATTGATTCATTTTTTACGGCTTATCAGTAATTTGCCGGTTATTGAAATTCTGAAAACCTTTATGACTGTAAGTATTTTTCGATAATAAGGATTACGTGATAAAACACTAACTAATTAATCCATAGCAAGGGGAAGAAAAGGAGGGTGATTCATACATTTCCCAAGTGTATTTAAGTGTAAGTGAAATTGGAATACGGCTCACCGATTAACAGTTCCAAGCTTTTATCCTTTACACGACCCTAATATCTAAAATTTGCAGTCACCCATTTAGTTACTGAGTAGGCACGAAATTGTTTAACTACGGTGAACGTAAAATAATCGCTATTTCAACGTGATGTGGCCGTAAGCCCCTAAACTAAAACAAATTACATTTAATGCCATAACTTGTCAATGCAATTTTTTTCACATAATTGGATATCGTTTCCATATCTAATTTCGAGTAAGTTCCATCTTTCATAGGCAAATAAATAAATTATGGTATTCACACAAATATTAACACAATCTGATATGAAGATACTTTTTCAATACATCGAGTTGTTGCAATATTCATGTTGCTGGAAGCTTTGTTTCAGCGCCATTTGCAACAAAGGAACGATAGTAGTTCAAACAATTCTAGTAATTAAATATTTATTTATTTATGTTGTCCACATTGACATGCAAATTACAAATTAATATATTCATGCCTAATTACATACGGAAATGCGAAACGTTAGACAAACGTCTAAACGTTTCAGTGTATGTATACTTAAAACTACTCCTCTCTATTATAATAAAGGCCTTTATATATATATATATATATGTATATATATATATATATATTGGTTATGTAATTACTTAGTTTTTGGTCAGTATAAAATTAGACCAGTTCGCAGTTGTATTAAAGATTGTTCAATACAATTATATTGCAGAACTTATGAATATTTTTTATTTGCGAATGAATTATTATGCGATCTAGGTTTAGGTAGGTATTAGGTAGTATCTTCAGGTGATTTGCAGTAACCGATTTTAACGTTTTTGTAAAAACGCTCACGTAATGGGTATGTTTTTTGAACGTTCAAGTAACGGAGATTTTTTGAACGTGCAAAAATATAGTGAAAAAAGTATAGTAAAAACAGCTAAGCCCTAAAACGGTGGCAAAATATGCAGTCTGTGCCAGGAGGAAAAGTCAGCTATTATGTTAATCCCAAACAAAAATGGATTGCCGAATGAAAGAACAGAAATTATGGCTAAGCTTAATAACATAAAATACATATTACGTTTATACAACAATAAATGAAAACGTTATCATTTCGTCTATTTTCGAAAATTGTGCGGTCAAAAACACCGTTACGTCAACGCTAAAAAAAAGTACGCGTTACATGAGCGTTCTTAAAAAACGGTAAACTCTGTTATTGCAAATCGCCTGAAGACACCACAGGTAGAAACCTAGGTTGCATAATAACTCATTTACAATAAAAAAAAATATATATATATATATATATATATATATATATATATATATATATATATATATATATATACAAGTATGGGTGGAATAATATTCCTTGTCCAAAGAAAAACTATTTTTAAAAAAGTGCTCAATACAAAGTAGAGCTAATAATATTTATTCAGAAATTATAACATGGATATGTTACAATATCACTACAAAAGTAGCTATTTTGTTTCGACACTTAAAATAGCCACATCACTTTAGAAGACACAAGAAGTTTCGAGACAAAATAGCTACTTTTGTAGAGATATTGTAACATATCCATGTTATAATTTCTGAATATATATATATATATATATATATATATATATATATATCCCTTGTCACACTCATGAAGCAAGAGACAATAGTGAGCCAGCGTGGGCTTAGTTTATCTTCTTTACTACCTGTTATTAAACTTTATTCATGATTACTAAAGCTTTTGCCACGTTTTCACATTTTTAACAATGCCTTATTTTATTTTTTTCCAACAAGTATATTGTAGAGTAGTGAAGAATATATATATATATATATATATATATATATATATATATATATATATATAATTAGTTAGTTTGTGATCATAATTAAATTAGACCAGTACACAGTTGTGTTAAAACGTGTTTCATATATTATAGAATTTTTGAACATTTTTTATTTGAAAACGAGTTATTTCCCTAATCTATGTTTCAAATATCCTTATCTTCACGCGATTTACAATAACTACAATACAATAATATATATTTATATTTGGTGTATTGTGGCGGAAGGTAATTCTCTAAACATATTTTAAGCATATCAGACAATGAATGTGTATTATGCTTAATCATGAGCTGTTCTAAATATCGTATTTTGGATTTAATATTTTGTGGAAATAAAGACAAAAAATTGTTCAACATTTGAATATTGGAGAAGTAGTAAATTTATGTGTGCTGGAATCAATAAATACATCAAGGAATCTCAATTTTATCATTAATATTTACTCCTATTGTAAATTTGAGCATGTACCACTCAAGCACCTTTTCATGACCCCCTAGATAATATTTGTACTCCAATACTTGGTATTGCGATAGAATCTCTTTTAGGTCCTCTCTTTTCTAATTGTCTGAGAACAGAGTGACTTTCAAATTTGTTTTTAAGTTGTGTAATTTGATCATTATTTTTAGCTAATATGAAAATGTCCTCGATGTATTTTACATACATAGGTTTATTAGTGTCATTAAGTATTTTACTTTCTAAATGTGCCATAAGATAATTAGGAAAGAGTTGACCTAAAAGAGATCCCATCGCAATACCTTTTATTTGAGCATGAATGTTACGTAGAGAATCATGAAAAGGTTTTTAGGTGGTGCATGCTTCAATTTACATTAGAATGATGTATAATCATGCAATAATTTTAATTCTAAATTATACTTCTAAATTCCTAATTTTTATTTTTATTTTTATTTTATTTTATCTTTATTTAAAATTTTAAAATGTTATTGAAAATTTTAATTTTTTATCTGCATTTAATATTTGAACATTTAAATCTTTACGTTTCATGATTTTCGCCCCTTTGATTTCTTTGATCTACATTATATTATCTTTCTGTTATTTTAATTCAAAATTTTAAATTTAAATTTGAAATTTTTATCTGCATGTAACTTTAGAATATTTAAACTTTTAATCTTGTTCTTAAAAAGGCAGTAATTTAACTTTATAAGATTTAATTTCAAGGAACATCGATTGAGCTTAACATCTATTAACATCTATTAAACTATCAGTATTTATTAATTGATATATATATATATATATATATATATAATACAGTACTGTTCATACATTGAGCACTGGTTTATTAACACCTGAATAGTAATACTGTACATATGTGTACCCCGCAATTGTTTGGTTCAAAATAAATAAATAAATAAATAAATAAATAAATAAATAAATAAATAAAATGGATTGCGCTTTCATCCAGTTTGATATTTGTGACTTCTAACCATCCATATCTGAAAAACTTTTAACCAAAGCTTTAAATTTAGCTAAAAATTTATGTCTCATCAGTGACCATGACATCAACATCATCAAACAGGCCCAGAAATCTATTTTATTTTACAATGAATGCCTGTAGTCTAGAAAAAACCCACCCTGATTTCTGCATCTCCATAAGAGCATATGATTCTGCAGAGGCTTGCAATTTGGTATGAGTTTTTTGCTATAGAATCTTAGGCACATCTTCGATTTATGTAAAGCCAGGCTTTACAGAGACGATAGATTGATAATCCACCGCAAAACTAAACTACAAAAAACGGATAAAACAGAAAAGATCTAATAAAATTATCAAATACCACGGTCTTAACATTACCACCATAACTAACGCTAAAGCTATAAAGTTCTTAGATGTTATCTTCGATCTGAGCAATGGTCTGTACAAACCGTATACTGCGGACTCATGTAACCAAGCATATACCAACGGAGAATCAAATCACCCTCAGGATAATCACCTATAGACTCCACAAATCTATCCAATTCAACACTAGTTTAGAATAATCTGTTACAACCAAGGCAGGCAGAAATAAGCAGAAATCACGTAAACGTAACATTATTTGGTTTAACACACCTTTCAATCGTAACATCGAAACTAACATTAATAAACTCTTCCTCAACTTAATTGACAAACATTTCTACCATTTACCCACACTAAAAAAATCTTCAACAAAATAATGTTAAAGTCAGTTACAGTTGCATTAAAAAACAGATAAATATATTTTACAACATAATGCTATGATATCAAATAAAAATTTGGCCCACATTGAATGGCCAATGTATTTCCGAAAGTATTGTTTATTGAGCTCGAATTCATTCGGATGATAATGTTAGATTTTACTTTGGAAGCCATTCTAACCGATGGAACATAAGATTTAACAACAACATGCTTTCTTTAAACAACAGTAAATACACCAAATACACTTTATCCATACATTATTGGAAATTAAAAAGAAAACAACAACAACCCAAATATTATCTCATTAATATCGTATCTAAATTCAAACCTTACAATGAAAAGGGAGATAAATGCAATCTATGTCTTTTACAAAGATTTGTCATCTTAAACCATATCAATAATCCTAATTTGCTTAATAAAAAAGTGATTTAATGACCACATGCTGCCAGAGAAAAAATACTTAAATTCTTAGAACCAGATTGATATAGATTCTCTGTAGGTTTGTCCCTTTCTTTCCCTCTTTTATGTTTCATGATTTAAGCTTCTTTGATGCTTTCTCCCTGCATTTTATCATTTTTAATATTTTTAATTTAAATTTTAAATTTTCAAATTTAAATCTTAAATTTTTATATGCATGTAACCTTAGAATATTTAAATTTTTATTCTTGTTATTAGAAAGAAGTAATTTAAATTTATAAGATTTAATTTCCATGAACATCGAGAAAACTAAACTTCAAATCTATTAAACTGTCAGTTTGAAATATTTACTAGATAATTGCATAAAACACGAAACTCCGAGTCGTGTCATAGACGTTGGGTAATATGTATATCTATTAAGATATATATATATATATATATATATATATATATATATATTTTAATTCAGATACTTCAATCCAAGGGAAAAAAGCAGGAAGGTAAATTCCAAAAAAACCCGATCCTAATTAATATTAAAAATTTATTTTAATATTAAAAAATGATACAGGAAGAGAGCTCCATGTAATAAAATATTACAGAGCAAATATATATATTAAAAAAGGATTAATTCAAAGATGTTGAATGGCCATTTCGATATGACGATCCCCACGGGGAGCGACACATCACCTCAGCAACAGAAAAAAACCTTTCAGAAACTGGAGAAAAATTAGTCTACTTTTCCTTTTTAAATAGATTGCAAAGAAATTAAAAAATAAATAATAATAAAATAAAATAAAATAAAATAAAAATAAAAATAAAGGGAAAGAAAAAGAAAAGGAAAAAGAAAAAGAAAAGGATAGAATAAAATCAAATAAATAAGAAAAGAAAAAAACTGACATCGTCTGGGTTTGCAAAAAAAAGGGGAGAATGTAACTAAAAATTAACAGACAGCCGTGTTGAATCATTTAAAGCAACACGGAAAAAAGGTGGTAAGAGAGATAAAAGAAGGAAGGGAGGGAAAAAGAAAGAAACTAAAGAAAAAATTTTTTTTTAAATATTACAGACGCTGGACAAATTCAAAAATCTAATTTCCCCAAAACGTTGAAGTATTAAAAAAAGCCTTTACTTAAAAAGGCATAATTATTGATAAAAGGGAATAAAAAGATATAGGATTTGAAATAAAATTATTTTTTTTTTTTTTTTTTTTTTTTAAAAAATTAGGTCATTTGAAATTAAACTAAATAAAGACAATACTAGGTAAAAAAAAAAAAAAAAAAAAAAAAAATTACAATTATTATATATACATATCAATAGAAGTACACACACATATATATATATATATATATATATATATACACACACCATTTAACGAATAAGAATACATATATACATACACATACACACACATACATTCAATTTATTACACACTAATATACATATACATGCGCATACACACACACATATACGCGTGTGTACACACCTATATACAAAAAATTCATATAGACATAATATACATGTGTACACATACATGCACACATATACACACACACGCACACACATAGACATAATATACATGTGTACACATACATGCACACATATACACAAACACGCACACACACACATATACATATATATATATACATATATATATATATTCCTTATGCACTCACACATACATATTAATGAATATTATGAAAAGGAGCATTTACATAGCTAAAAAATTTTTTTTCCAAAATAACATATAGCCCACATACATAAATACATATATACAAATATGCACATCCACACACAAACATACACATAAAAAAAAAAAAAAAAAAAAAAAAATTAAAATTAAAATTAAAAAATTTTTTAAAATAATAAAAAATTATAGAAAAATATAGAATTTAAAAATTAAAAATTAGAAGTTAAATTTTAAAATCCGCCCTATGGCGGCACTTGTTTATAAATTCCCTTCTAAAGTTATTGATTATTTTTTCTTATGTCTTAATATAAGACACTCAATAGTAGATACATCAATATATATATTGCCGTCATTTTAGACTGCATATTGATATAACTATTTTGCCGTAGTAACTTGTTAAATTTGAAACACGCAGGAAAACTATCAATTTAAATTACAGTGTTGTCTCTATTTTTCAGTTCTACTGCCTTTTTTGTTTACATTGGTTGTGCAGATGTTACGTGCTCATTTTATGACGTCCATGTTTGTTTTGGTATATATATATATATATATATATATATATATAATAAAATATATATAAAATAATATATATATATATATAAAATAAAATATATATATATATATACATATATATATATATATATAAAACTAATGATATCTTTTGTCGGTTGTTTTCATCGAACATACTTAAATATTGCTGCATAAATATACATTAATAAAATATAATTATGTATATTGATTGTTTAATTACTTAGTTTTTAGTCATAATATAATTTGAACCAGTGCACATTTATATTAAAAAGTGTTCAATACAATTATATTATAGAACTTTTTAATATTTTTCATTTGTAAACGAGTTATTACGCGACTTATGTTTTTACGATGAGTGGTGTCTTCAGGCGATTTGCAATGACTGATATTACCGTTTACCGTTTCTTTTAAGAACGCACACGGAACAGTGTTTTTTTAACGCTCACGTAGCAGGGTGTTTTTTTTAATGCTCACGTAGCAGGGAATTTTTGTAAGGCCAAACGGTGGGAAAATATGTAGACTCTGCCAGGAAGACAAGTTAGAGGTTATGCTATGTGCAACCATACGAAAAAATACCTATCGGGTTCATACAACCATAGATGAAAATGTTATAATTCCTTGTGATTTTAAAAATTGCGCGTTCAAAAATTCCCTGCTACGTGGGCGTTCAAAAAACAAAAACAAAAAAAAACAAGCTTTATGTGAGCGTTCTTAAAAGAAACGGTAAACAGTAAAATCCGTTATTGCAAATCGCCTGGAGACGCCACCCTTGGCAGAAACTTAGGTCACGTAAAAACCCGTTTACAAATGGAATATATATATATATAATTCTTTACTTATATATATATATATATATATATATATATATATATATATATATATATATAAGTAAAGAATGCTAGTGTGCCAGACAGACCTACTTAGGTTTCACCTAAACGCATGGTCAGGAAAAGCTGGCTCCTGTCGGGGTTTCTTCTTTGGCCTACGTGCTGACTTGGTCCGAACTCTCCTGACTGATGTTCATGTACTTAACTCATTCCTTATTCTTTTAAAAAAACATTTTCCCTTCTTTGTAGATTCGTGGAAGGTTTTTTGACACGAGTATAATTATAATCTCTTATATATATATATATATATATATATATATATATATGTGTGTGTGTGTGTGTGTGTGTGTGTGTGTGTGTGTGTGTGTGTGTGTGTGCATATATTTATGCATATTTGGGCAGCAATGTTTTAAGTATGTTTCGCTGAAAACAATCAAATAAAGAAGAAGTTATTAATTCTCATTTAAATGTTCCAGTCATCGAATGTTTCGTTTTTACTGACAAGAAAAGGAATGTAAAAATGTTTCATATACATACACATGCATTAAAACTAATAATTGGCGTCTACATAAACAATGCAAATAAAAGAAAATGAGGTTGCAAAATCGAAACAATTACGCATTATTCCATTCTCAAATTTTCTGATGAAGCTAAATAAATAGAGGTTGCCCTGCTCTTGTGATGTTCCCGATAGTTGTAATTAGTTTTTTACATTCTCGCTGGTTGTAATACATTTTTTACACACTCACTGGCTGTAATTCTTTCATTATATTCTCGATGGTTGCAATTCTTTCATTACGTCATTGACGGTTGTAAATCTTTCATTTTATTCTCGATGGTTGCAATTCTTTCATTACGTCCTTGATGGTTGTAAATCTTTCATTATATTCTCGATGGTTGCAATTCTTTCATTACGCCCTTGACGGTTGTAAATCTTTCATATTATTCTCGATGGTTGCAATTCTTTCATTACGTCCTTGATGGTTGTAAATTATCCATTTTATTCTTGATGGTTGCAATTCTTTCATTACGCCGTTGATGGTTGTAAATCTTTCATTTTATTCTCGATGGTTGCAATTCTTTCATAACGTCCTTGATGGTTGTAAATCTTCCATTTTATTCTCGATGGTTCCAATTCTTTCATTTCATTCTCGATGTTTGTAAATTTGTTTTTAAATTCTCGATGTTTTTAATTATTTTATTACACAATAATTTGTTGTATTATGTCGTGTTACTTCAGTACATGGGCGATCATGGCTCTCCATAAATCACTTTTCTTTGTAGCCCTTAATAAGTTTTTTTTCTAAACGTTGTTCTGCCAAATTCGTTATATTATGTACTGTTTTCCTCTCTCCCTCTTAATTTTATTACACCACTTTCATCATTAAAATGAAATCATATGCGCTGGTGTCCTCATTAAAATAAAATCATACGTGCTAGTATCTGACTGTTTGATTCTAAGAATTGAGATCTCTAACACTCATACGTTGAAATTGACGTAAGAATTCATTATATATATGATGACTGGACATATAGCTAACTGCTGTGAAACCAGGTCAATCTTTGTTGCTGATGGCTTCTCGGTCACATTTGTGTTTGTTCAAAAGCCACGGAGCCGACCTGTGGCGTATACTGCAAGTAGGACGAAGAAGCCTGAGTTACAGATTCTAAGAAAGAATATGTATGATGGGATCTAAGGTGTAAACAATACCAGGAATCTCGAACCCACATTTAGGATGATTAGTGACTAGCACAATGATCAAGGAATATTTCCGTTGACCCAATTTAATTCATAAGGATTACATTAACCTGTCGAATCGTTTTCAAACACTTTTCATTTCAACAGTGTAGCACGCTGGGATTGCTTCTCCAAGACCATAACACCAAGATGTCACCTTCCTAACAACTGGTGAGATTCGAAAATGGGTCTTATATTTTGGAAATCGACATAGCCATTCGGCCAGAACTGTATATATATAGACAGTGAGTGATGAATGAATTGTCATCATTTTATATTTTGAATTTTAATTTTGCTGGACTGCACTGTATAGTAGAGTCAGTTGGGCACCATCTTTGAAAGAAAAACTAATAAACTCCATTAGAAATTTGGAAATGGCATGCTGTATTACTTGGCGTTCGTACCTGAAGGTCAAATCTGAAAATTTCAGAGTGTTTGATCTCAATCTGAGGACAATGCAGAGGATTCGGAAACAGTTGAATGATATACCCAATCAACATCATGGCGTCTGGAGGGATTACTGTTGATGGCAATGTTATACCTCTATTCATCTTTCCCACAGGGCCTCAGATTCAGCACGGAGCATTAAGCAGTAAGTAGCGCTGCCTTTGGTGGCTGTTAGAAAACCCAATGCCTGGTAACATGTCCCTGAACCATGCCAAACAAGCATGATGACCCAGTCATAGCCGTGAGAAAATTTCTACGACCACATCAATTCTTACATCTGGCTACCTAACTCCTCAGACTACAACCCCTTGATTGTTATGTGTGGGAAGCAGTTGAGTAAGAGAGCAATAAAACTTCCTGAAGGCAGGGTTATGACAGATCTCATTAAATTAAACAAAGGGACTGTGCAGAAGAGGTGCAGGAGTGTCCAAAGTCATCTGCAGGTCGATGGTAGTTTTATTGAATAAATTTACTCTTTAGCATTTTATGATATTTTTATGTATAAATGGTAAATACATGTGTTAAAATGTCCATGTTATTTTCATTTTTCGCGTCATTTAGATGACAAATCATCCTTCCCATCTGTGTGGATAGTGTTTCACTTCAGTGCAGCTAGATTAACCGTTTAGCCTCAAGCCTAAAACCTGACTAATTTGATAGCAGTTGAATATCCGATAACCGCTTCGTACGGGCGTTCTACACGATAACCAGAGAACAAAGAGTCAACCTCTAAATAGCTGCTGTTTATGAAAATTGTCTCCTCTTTAAAGGGCTCAATCGCAAGCAAGAGCATAAATAAAACATCCGCAGACAGGCCTGTTTTGCTGTATCACAGCACTTCAGTGCGGCAGGATTAACTGTTTTGCCTCAAGCCAGGACGGAAACACGACTGATTTGACAGCAATCGAATATTCACCCACCAGGGCATAGTATATATATATATATATATATATATATATATATATATATATTGTAGAATAACAATAGAATGACAACACTTACGGCGTAAGGGTCTCAGCTAGCGTCCAGCTGGCAGATAAATAACTGGGCCCAGTCATGCTTCCATTTCGTGATCTCGTCAAACGATACTCACACTTTATATGAAATAAAAGCATCGAAGATTGCATTCTAGCATGCAAAAAATGTCATAGTTGATTACTCCGAAAAGGAATCTCTACATTTGAAAAAGATCGAAAAATCTCCTTGCGCCAGATTGGAGCAAAGACGGAATGGGCTTCCTATTACTGCATTAGTATTGTTCGTGCACCACTGACAAGGCTCCAGTTTGCTGCCCTAAATGCTGGCACCTGATATTTGCCAGCAACAGATTCTGTATTGATACCGAACGCAGATACGCGCCTATTGAAGGCGAGGCAGCAGCAATTGCGTGGGCATTGGAAAAATGTCGCATTTTTGTAATGGGTTGCCCGAACCTCATAGTGGTTACAGATCACGAACCACTAAAAAACTTATTTGGAGGTAGAGACATTAGCAAAATCCAAGACCCCCGATTATTCAGTTTAAAAGAGAAAACCGTCATGTACATATTCACCATTCATCATTACCCTGGGAAATGGCACAAAGCTTCCGATGCACTCCTAAATGTATTCACTGCTGAACCCTCTCAGTCAGACATCATAGAGTCTGACAACATAGACGACTGGGTCAAATCAACAACCCTATTAGCAACATTCGGTGCAAGCGACAACCTGGAGCTCATTTCACCAGACATAATCCGTGCGGCGTGACGCAGCAACTCGCAATACAACAAGTTAATTGGGACAATACGAAATGGGTTTCAAAATACGCGCACCCTTACTGCAAACGAGATCCGCGATTACTGGGAAGTGAGGCACCGCTTAAGTGTTGACGATGAATTAGTGCTCTTAGATCAAATGATCGTCATCCCCACCTCTCAACGCGCAAAAGTCTTATGTAGCCTACATTCTGCATACAAAGGCGAAGTTGGCATGAAGGCACATGTCAACGAATCTGTTTATTGGCTGGGGATGAATGCTTCAATTCGTAATGTAAGATCAGGTTGTACATTCTGCTCAAAAATTGCCCCGAGTCAACCAAAAGAGCCAATCAAGTTGACACCATGTCCTGAGTGCCCATTTCAGCAAATCGTCATAAACATCTTCCATGTTGGAAACCACAGTTACTTAGCATGCGCTGATAGGTTAACCGGCTGGCTAATTTTATACCACTTGAGCCACGGACAAGCTAATGCCTCAAGGCTTCTTTCAATTTGCAAAGACATATTTCAAACCTACGGCGCCTCTGAGGAACTTAGCAGTGATGGTAGTCCACCATTCACATCCCTTCTATTCAAACAATTTTTACAAGACTGGACCATTAACCACAGGCTATCATCTGCCGCGTACCAACAATCCAATGGTCGGGCAGAACTCGCTGTCAAATCGGCTAAGAGAATCGTAAATGGCAACACAGGAGCCCAAAGATCGTTGGACAATAACCGTGTAACAAGAGCCATCCTCCAGTACAGGAATACGCCCATCCAAAACATCATGCTATCCCCTGCCCAACTGCTACTCCACCGTCGGCTATGTGACTTCATACCATCCAAACCCACACTCTACAAGCCACACGCGAATTCGATAACCGCAGCCCAAAATCGCGAGAGGAGTCTATCCCGGCGGAACGCTCGTCTCATAGAGCGATACAACCGAACAGCGCACACCTTAAGCCCCCTTTCAAAAAGACAAATAGTGGCAATACAACGACTGACAACCCGCGTAAGGCACACAACAGATCAGGTCATTGAAACCCTCCCCAACCACAAATACCGTATCAGAGTTGACGGATCAGGTAGAATTACCTTGCAGAATTGCCGATTCCTCAGGAAACTGGATACACCTACAATTCAACTCCTCATTCCTAGTGCCATGCCCGAAACCTCTATACCAGTGCCGCAAACCTTGGACAATAGAATAACATCAAAAACCGCTCAGCCGTCTACAATAACACGTAGAAAAAAAAACATTGTCCAGACTACTTCCGCACAACCAGCCAGGTTTAAAGGAACAAATCCTTCCCAAAAGGCCACTACTCATACGCGATGGTGGGGGAAGGAGATGTAGAATAACATAGAATGACAACACTTACCGGAGTCCCAGCTAGCGTCCAGGTGGCAGACAAAAATAAAGCAGGTTGTAACTCAATACAAACCCTGCATTATTTACCCTTCTCCCCCACTTGAGAGAGATGTGACACAAGGTCTTTTTTAACGTGGGGAACCTGAGCGCGTACACCCAGCTACTGGTCAAACATTACCTATCCACCACGGAGGATAAATTCAAAACCGGTCATAACTGGTCTATACTTGTCTTTAGCTGTGCCTAGACCGAAGGCTGGCATGCTGCTAATACAAACCCTGCTGGTCGGATGTGACACATGGTCATTTTAATGTGGGTATTCCAGGCCATATAGCCGGGCCAAAAATATTTCTGTCTATTTTTACCGAGTCGTGGTTCTACCCTTCGGCGGAACCACGAATGGGTTTGTGATCTCTGCTCGGAAGCAGAGAGCTGACAGTGTTATAGAGCAGTCATCCTAAGACGACTGCTTCAATACAAACCCTGCTGTATTTACTAGGCTTCCCACGCAAGGCCGTATGTGAGACATGGTCATTCTAATGTGGGTATTCCCGGCCATATAGCCGGGCCAAAAATATGTCTGTCTATTTTTACCGAGTCGTGGTTCTACCCTTTGGCGGAACCACGACTGGGTTTGTGTTCTCTGCTCGGAAGCAGAGAGCTGACAGTGTTATAGAGCAGTCATCCTAAGACGACCGCTTCAATACAAACCCTGCTGTATTTACTAGCCTTCCCACGCAAGGCCGGATGTGACACATGGTCATTTTAATGTGGGTATGCCTAGCCATATAGCCGGCCCAAAAATATGTCTGTCTAATTTTACCGAGTCGTGGTTCTACCCCTTGGCGGAACCACGACTGGGTTTGTGTTCTCTGCTCGGAGGCAGAGAGCTGACAGTGTTATAGAGCAGTCATCCTAAGACGACCGCTTCAATACAAACCCTGCTGTATTTACTAGCCTTCCCACGCAAGGCCGGATGTGACACATGGTCATTTTAATGTGGGTATGCCCAGCCATATAGCCGGGCCAAAAATATGTCTGTCTATTTTTACCGAGTCGTGGTTCTACCCTTTGGCGGAACCACGACTGGGTTTGTGGTCTCTGCTCGGAAGCAGAGAGCGCCCTCTACCCGAAGGGAGAAAGCTGACAGAGTTATAGAGCAGTCATCCTAAGACGAGTGCTTCAATACAAACCCTGCTGTATTTACTAGCCTTCCCACGCAAGGGCGGATGTGACACAGTGTCATTTTAATGTGGGTATTCCCGGCCATATAGCCGGGCCAAAAATATGTCTGTCTATTTTTACCGAGTCGTGGTTCTACCCTTCGGCGGAACCACGACTGGGTTTGTGCTCTCTGCTCGGAAGAAGAGACCTGAGAGTGTTATAGGGCAGTTATAGAGCAGTCATCCTAAGACGACTGCTTCAATACAAACCCTGCTGTATTTACTAGCCTTCCCACGCAAGGCCGGATGTGACACATGGTCATTTGAATGTGGGTATTCTCGGCCATATAGCCGGGCCAAAAATATGTCTGTCTATTTTTACCGAGTCGTGGTTCTACCCTTCGGCGGAACCACGACTGGGTTTGTCTCTCTGCTCGGAAGCAGAGAGCTGACAGTGTTATAGAGCAGTCATTCGAAGACGACTGCTTCAATGCAAACCCTGCTGTATTTACTAGCCTTCCCACGCAACGCCGGATGTGACACATGGTCATTTTAATGTGGGAATTCCCAGCCATACAGCCGGGCCAAAAATATGTCTGTCTATTTTTACCGAGTCGTGGTTCTACCCTTCGGCGGAACCACGATTGGGTTTGTGCTCTCTGCTCGGAAGCAGAGAGCTGACAGTGTTATAAGGCAGTTATAGAGCAGTCATCCTAAGACGACTGCTTGAATACAAAACCTGCTGTATTTACTAGCCTTCCCACGCAAGGCCAGATGTGACACATGGTCATTTTAATGTGGGAATTCCCAGCCATATAGCCGGGCCAAATATATGTCTGTCTATTTTTACCGAGTCGTGGGTCTAACCTTCGGCGGAACCACGACTGTGTTTGTGCTCTCTGCTCGGAAGCAGAGAGCTGACAGTGTTATAGGGTTACAGAGCAGTCATCCGAAGACGACTGCTCCAATGCAAACTCTGCTGTATTTACTAGGCTTCCCACGCAAGCCCGGATGTGACACATGGTCATTTTAATGTGGGAATTCCCAGCCATATAGCCGGGCCAAAAATATGTCTGTCTATTTTTACCGAGTCGTGGTTCTACACTTCGGCGGAACCACGACTGTGTTTGTGCTCTCTGCTCGGAAGCAGAGAGCTGACAGTGTTATAGGGTTATAGAGCAGTCATCCTAAGACGACTGCTCCAATGCAAACTCTGCTGTATTTACTAGGCTTCCCACGCAAGCCCGGATGTGACACATGGTCATTTTAATGTGGGAATTCCCAGCCATATAGCCGGGCCAAATATATGTCTGTCTATTTTTACCGAGTCGTGGGTCTAACCTTCGGCGGAACCACGACTGTGTTTGTGCTCTCTGCTCGGAAGCAGAGAGCTGACATGTTATAGAGTTACAGAGCAGTCATCCTAAGACGACTGCTCCAATGCAAACTCTGCTGTATTTACTAGGCTTCCCATGCAAGCCCGGATGTGACACATGGTCATTTTAATGTGGGAATTCCAGGCCATATAGCCGGGCCAAAAATATATCTGTCTATTTTTACCGAGTCGTGGTTCTACACTTCGGCGGAACCACGACTGGGTTTGTGCTCTCTGCTCGGAAGCAGAGAGCTGACACTGTTATAGGGTTATAGAGCAGTCATCCTAAGACGACTGCTCCAATGCAAACTCTGCTGTATTTACTAGGCTTCCCACGCAAGCCCGGATGTGACACATGGTCATTTTAATGTGGGAATTCCCAGCCATATAGCCGGGCCAAATATATGTCTGTCTATTTTTACCGAGTCGTGGGTCTAACCTTCGGCGGAACCACGACTGTGTTTGTGCTCTCTGCTCGGAAGCAGAGAGCTGACAGTGTTATAGAGTTACAGAGCAGTCATCCTAAGACGACTGCTCCAATGCAAACTCTGCTGTATTTACTAGGCTTCCCACGCAAGCCCGGATGTGACACATGGTCATTTTAATGTGGGAATTCCAGGCCATATAGCCGGGCCAAAAATATATCTGTCTATTTTTACCGAGACGTGGTTCTACCCTTCGGCGGAACCACGACTGGGTTTGTGCTCTCTGCTCGGAAGCAGAGAGCTGACACTGTTATAGGGTTACAGAGCAGTCATCCGAAGACGACTGCTCCAATGCAAACTCTGCTGTATTTACTAGGCTTCCCACGCAAGCCCGAATGTGACACATGGTCATTTTAATGTGGGAATTCCAGGCCATATAGCCGGGCCAAAAATATGTCTGTCTATTTTTACCGAGTCGTGGTTCTACCCTTCGGCGGAAACACGACTGGGTTTGTGCTCTCTGCTCGGAAGCAGAGAGCTGACAATGTTATAGAGTTACAGAGTTACAGAGCAGTCATCCGAAGACGACTGCTCCAATGCAAACTCTGCTGTATTTACTAGGCTTCCCACGCAAGCCCGGATGTGACACATGGTCATTTTAATGTGGGAATTCCCAGCCATATAGCCGGGCCAAAAATATGTCTGTCTATTTTTACCGAGTCGTGGTTCTACCCTTCTGCGGAAACACGACTGGGTTTGTGCTATCTGCTCGGAAGCAGAGAGATGACAGTGTTATAGAGCAGTCATTCGAAGACGACTGCTTCAATGCAAACCCTGCTGTATTTACTAGCCTTCCCACGCAAGGCCGGATGTGACACATGGTCATTTTAATGTGGGAATTCCCAGCCATACAGCCGGGCCAAAAATATGTCTGTCTATTTTTACCGAGTCGTGGTTCTACCCTTCGGCGGAACCACGATTGGGTTTGTGCTCTCTGCTCGGAAGCAGAGAGCTGACAGTGTTATAAGGCAGTTATAGAGCAGTCATCCTAAGACGACTGCTTCAATACAAAACCTGCTGTATTTATTAGCCTTCCCACGCAAGGCTAGATGTGACACATGGTCATTTTAATGTGGGAATTCCCAGCCATATAGCCGGGCCAAATATATGTCTGTCTATTTTTACCGAGTCGTGGGTCTAACCTTCGGCGGAACCACGACTGTGTTTGTGCTCTCTGCTCGGAAGCAGAGAGCTGACAGTGTTACAGAGTTACAGAGCAGTCATCCTAAGACGACTGCTCCAATGCAAACTCTGCTGTATTTACTAGGCTTCCCACGCAAGCCCGGATGTGACACATGGTCATTTTAATGTGGGAATTCCAGGCCATATAGCCGGGCCAAAAATATATCTGTCTATTTTTACCGAGTCGTGGTTCTACCCTTCGGCGAAACCACGACTGGGTTTGTGCTCTCTGCTCGGAAGCAGAGAGCTGACAGTGTTATAGGGTTACAGAGCAGTCATCCGAAGACGACTGCTCCAATGCAAACTCTGCTGTATTTACTAGGCTTCCCACGCAAGCCCGGGTGTGACACATGGTCATTTTAATGTGGGAATTCCCAGCCATATAGCCGGGCCAAAAATATGTCTGTCTATTTTTACCGAGTCGTGGTTCTACACTTCGGCGGAACCACGACTGGGTTTGTGCTCTCTGCTCGGAAGCAGAGAGCTGACAGTGTTATAGTGTTATAGAGCAGTCATCCTAAGACGACTGCTCCAATGCAAATCTGCTGTATTTACTAGGCTTCCCACGCAAGACCGGATGTGACACATGGTCATTTTAATGTGGGAATTCCCAGCCATATAGCCGGGCCAAATATATGTCTGTCTATTTTTACCGAGTCGTGGGTCTAACCTTCGGCGGAACCACGACTGTGTTTGTGCTCTCTGCTCGGAAGCAGAGAGCTGACAGTGTTATAGAGTTACAGAGCAGTCATCCTAAGACGACTGCTCCAATGCAAACTCTGCTGTATTTACTAGGCTTCCCACGCAAGCCCGGATGTGACACATGGTCATTTTAATGTGGGAATTCCAGGCCATATAGCCGGGCCAAAAATATATCTGTCATTTTTATACCGAGTCGTGGTTCTACCCTTCGGCGGAACCACGACTGGGTTTGTGCTCTCTGCTCGGAAGCAGAGAGCTGACAGTGTTATAGAGTTACAGAGCAGTCATCCGAAGACGACTGCTCCAATGCAAACTCTGCTGTATTTACTAGGCTTCCCACGCAAGCCCGAATGTGACACATGGTCATTTTAATGTGGGAATTCCCGGCCATATAGCCGGGCCAAAAATATGTCTGTCTATTTTTACCGAGTCGTGGTTCTACCATTCGGCGGAAACACGACTGGGTTTGTGCTCTCTGCTCGGAAGTAGAGAGCTGACAATGTTATAGAGTTACAGAGTTACAGAGCAGTCATCCGAAGACGACTGCTCCAATGCAAACTCTGCTGTATTTACTAGGCTTCCCACGCAAGCCCGGATGTGACACATGGTCATTTTAATGTGGGAATTCCTAGCCATATAGCCGGGCCAAAAATATGTCTGTCTATTTTTACCGAGTCGTGGTTCTACCCTTCTGCGGAAACACGACTGGGTTTGTGCTCTCTGCTCGGAAGCAGAGAGCTGACAGTGTTATAGGGTTACAGAGCAGTCATCCGAAGACGACTGCTCCAATGCAAACTCTGCTGTATTTACTAGGCTTCCCACGCAAGCCCGGATGTGACACATGGTCATTTTAATGTGGGAATTCCCAGCCATATAGCCGGGCCAAAAATATGTCTGTCTATTTTCACCGAGTCGTGGTTATACCCTTCGGCTGAACCACGACTGGGTTTGTGCTCTCTGCTCGGAAGCAGAGAGCTGACAGTGTTATAGTGTTACAGAGTTACAGAGCAGTCATCCGAAGACGACTGCTCCAATGCAAACTCTGCTGTATTTACTAGGCTTCCCACGCAAGCCCGGATGTGACACATGGTCATTTTAATGTGGGAATTCCCAGCCATATAGCCGGGCCAAAAATATGTCTGTCTATTTTTACCGAGTCGTGGTTCTACCCTTCGGCGGAACCACGACTGGGTTTGTGCTCTCTGCTCGGAAGCAGAGAGCTGACAGTGTTATAGGGTTATAGAGCAGTCATCCTAAGACGACTGCTCCAATGCAAACTCTGCTGTATTTACTAGGCTTCCCACGCAAGGCCGGATGTGACACATGGTCATTTTAATGTGGGAATTCCCGGCCATATAGCCGGGCCAAAAATATGTCTGTCTATTTTTACCGAGTCGTGGTTCTACCCTTCGGCGGAACCACGACTGTGTTTGTGCTCTCTGCTCGGAAGCAGAGAGCTGACAGTGTTATAGAGTTACAGAGCAGTCAACCTAAGACGACTGCTCCAATGCAAACTCTGCTGTATTTACTAGGCTTCCCACGCAAGCCCGGATGTGACACATGGTCATTTTAATGTGGGAATTCCAGGCCATATAGCCGGGCCAAAAATATATCTGTCTATTTTTACCGAGTCGTGGTTCTACCCTTCGGCAGAACCACGACTGGGTTTGTGCTCTCTGCTCGGAAGCAGAGAGCTGACACTGTTATAGGGTTACAGAGCAGTCATCCGAAGACGACTGCTCCAATGCAAACTCTGCTGTATTTACTAGGCTTCCCATGCAAGCCCGAATGTGACACATGGTCATTTTAATGTGGGAATTCCCGGCCATATAGCCGGGCCAATAATATGTCTGTCTATTTTTACTGAGTCGTGGTTCTACCCTTCGGCGGAAACACGACTGGGTTTGTGCTCTCTGCTCGGAAGCAGAGAGCTGACAGTGTTATAGAGTTATAGAGCAGACATCCGAAGACGACTGCTCCAATGCAAACTCTGCTGTATTTACTAGGCTTCCCACGCAAGCCAGGATGTGACACATGGTCATTTTAATGTGGGAATTCCCAGCCATATAGCCGGGCCAAAAATATGTCTGTCTATTTTTACCGAGTCGTGGTTCTACCCTTCGGCGGAGCCACGACTGGGTTTGTGCTCTCTGCTCGGATGCAGAGAGCTGACAGTGTTATAGATTTGCAGAGCAGCCATCCGAAGACGACTGCTCCAATGCAAACTCTGCTGTATTTACTAGGCTTCCCACGCAAGCCCGGATGTGACACATGGTCATTTTAATGTGGGAATTCCCAGCCATATAGCCGGGCCAAAAATATGTCTGTCTATTTTTACCGAGTCGTGGTTCTACCCTTCGGCGGAACCACGACTGGGTTTGTGCTCTCTGCTCGGAAGCAGAGAGCTGAGAGTGTTATAGATTTGCAGAGCAGCCATCCGAAGACGACTGCTCCAATGCAAACTCTGCTGTATTTACTAGGCTTCCCACGCAAGCCCGGATGTGACACATGGTCATTTTAATGTGGGAATTCCCAGCCATATAGCCGGGCCAAAAATATGTCTGTCTATTTTTACCGAGTCGGAACCACGACTGGGTTTGTGCTCTCTGCTCGGAAGCAGAGAGCTGACTGTTATAGATTTGCAGAGCAGCCATCCGAAGACGACTGCTCCAATGCAAACTCTGCTGTATTTAGTAGGCTTCCCACGCAAGCCCGGATGTGACACATAGTCATTTTAATGTGGGAATTCCCAGCCATATAGCCGGGCCAAAAATATATCTGTCTATTTTTACCGAGTCGTGGTTCTACCCTTCGTCGGAACCACGACTGGCTTTGTGCTCTCTGCTCGGAAGCAGAGAGCTGACAGTGTTATAGATTTGCAGAGCAGCCATCCGAAGACGACTGCTCCAATGCAAACTCTGCTGTATTTACTAGGCTTCCCACGCAAGCCCGGATGTGACACATGGTCATTTTAATGTGGGAATTCCCAGCCATATAGCCGGGCCAAAAATATGTCTGTCTATTTTTACCGAGTCGTGGTTCTACCCTTCGGCGGAACCACGACTGGGTTTGTCTCTCTGCTCGGAAGCAGAGAGCTGACAGTGTTATAGATTTGCAGAGCAGCCATCCGAAGACGACTGCTCCAATGCAAACTCTGCTGTATTTACTAGGCTTCCCACGCAAGCCCGGATGTGACACATGGTCATTTTAATGTGGGAATTCCCAGCCATATAGCCGGGCCAAAAATATGTCTGTCTATTTTTACCGAGTCGGAACCACGACTGGGTTCGTGCTCTCTGCTCGGAAGCAGAGAGCTGACTGTTATAGATTTGTAGAGCAGCCATCCGAAGACGACTGCTCCAATGCAAACTCTGCTGTATTTAGTAGGCTTCCCACGCAAGCCCGGATGTGACACATAGTCATATTAATGTGGGAATTCCCAGCCATATAGCCGGGCCAAAAATATATCTGTCTATTTTTACCGAGTCGTGGTTCTACCCTTCGTCGGAACCACGACTGGGTTTGTGCTCTCTGCTCGGAAGCAGAGAGCTGACAGTGTTATAGATTTGCAGAGCAGCCATCCGAAGACGACTGCTCCAATGCAAACTCTGCTGTATTTACTAGGCTTCCCACGCAAGCCCGGATGTGACACATGGTCATTTTAATGTGGGAATTCCCAGCCATATAGCCGGGCCAAAAATATGTCTGTCTATTTTTACCGAGTCGTGGTTCTACCCTTCGGCGGAACCACGACTGGGTTTGTGCTCTCTGCTCGGAAGCAGAGAGCTGACAGTGTTATAGAGTTGCAGAGCAGCCATCCGAAGACGACTGCTCCAATGCAAACTCTGCTGTATTTACTAGGCTTCCCACGCAAGCCCGGATGTGACACATAGTCATTTTAATGTGGGAATTCCCAGCCATATAGCCGGGCCAAAAATATATCTGTCTATTTTTACCGAGTCGTGGTTCTACCCTTCGGCGGAACCACGACTGGGTTTGTGCTCTCTGCTCGGAAGCAGAGAGCTGACAGTGTTACAGAGTTACAGAGCAGTCATCCTAAGACGACCGCTTCAATGCAAACTCTGCTGTATTTACTAGGCTTCCCACGCAAGCCCGGATGTGACTCATGGTCATTTTAATGTGGGAATTCCAGGCCATATAGCCGGGCCAAAAATATATCTGTCTATTTTTACCGAGTCGTGGTTCTACCCTTCGGCGGAACCACGACTGGGTTTGTGCTCTCTGCTCGGAAGCAGAGAGCTGACAGTGTTATAGAGTTGCAGAGCAGCCATCCGAAGACGACTGCTCCAATGCAAACTCTGCTGTATTTACTAGGCTTCCCACGCAAGCCCGGATGTGACACATGGTCATTTTAATGTGGGAATTCCCAGCCATATAGCCGGGCCAAAAATATGTCTGTCTATTTTTACCGAGTCGTGGTTCTACCCTTCGGCGCAACCACGACTGGGTTTGTGCTCTCTGCTCGGAAGCAGAGAGCTGACAGTGTTATAGATTTGCAGAGCAGCCATCCGAAGACGACTGCTCCAATGCAAACTCTGCTGTATTTACTAGGCTTCCCACGCAAGCCCGGATGTGAGACATTGTCATTTTAATGTGGGAATTCCCAGCCATATAGCCGGGCCAAAAATATGTCTGTCTATTTTTACCGAGTCGTGGTTCTACACTTCGGCGGAACCACGACTGGGTTTGTGCTCTCTGCTCGGATGCAGAGAGCTGACAGTGTTATAGATTTGCAGAGCAGCCATCCGAAGACGACTGCTCCAATGCAAACTCTGCTGTATTTACTAGGCTTCCCACGCAAGCCCGGATGTGACACATGGTCATTTTAATGTGGGAATTCCCAGCCATATAGCCGGGCCAAAAATATGTCTGTCTATTTTTACCGAGTCGTGGTTCTACCCTTCGGCGGAACCACGACTGGGTTTGTGCTCTCTGCTCGGAAGCAGAGAGCTGACAGTGTTATAGATTTGCAGAGCAGCCATCCGAAGACGACTGCTCCAATGCAAACTCTGCTGTATTTACTAGGCTTCCCACGCAAGCCCGGATGTGACACATTGTCATTTTAATGTGGGAATTCCCAGCCATATAGCCGGGCCAAAAATATGTCTGTCTATTTTTACCGAGTCGTGGTTCTACACTTCGGCGGAACCACGACTGGGTTTGTGCTCTCGGCTCGGATGCAGAGAGCTGACAGTGTTATAGATTTGCAGAGCAGCCATCCGAAGACGACTGCTCCAATGCAAACTCTGCTGTATTTACTAGGCTTCCCACGCAAGCCCGGATGTGACACATGGTCATTTTAATGTGGGAATTCCCAGCCATATAGCCGGGCCAAAAATATGTCTGTCTATTTTTACCGAGTCGGAACCACGACTGGGTTCGTGCTCTCTGCTCGGAAGCAGAGAGCTGACTGTTATAGATTTGTAGAGCAGCCATCCGAAGACGACTGCTCCAATGCAAACTCTGCTGTATTTAGTAGGCTTCCCACGCAAGCCCGGATGTGACACATAGTCATATTAATGTGGGAATTCCCAGCCATATAGCCGGGCCAAAAATATATCTGTCTATTTTTACCGAGTCGTGGTTCTACCCTTCGTCGGAACCACGACTGGGTTTGTGCTCTCTGCTCGGAAGCAGAGAGCTGACAGTGTTATAGATTTGCAGAGCAGCCATCCGAAGACGACTGCTCCAATGCAAACTCTGCTGTATTTACTAGGCTTCCCACGCAAGCCCGGATGTGACACATGGTCATTTTAATGTGGGAATTCCCAGCCATATAGCCGGGCCAAAAATATGTCTGTCTATTTTTACCGAGTCGTGGTTCTACCCTTCGGCGGAACCACGACTGGGTTTGTGCTCTCTGCTCGGAAGCAGAGAGCTGACAGTGTTATAGAGTTGCAGAGCAGCCATCCGAAGACGACTGCTCCAATGCAAACTCTGCTGTATTTACTAGGCTTCCCACGCAAGCCCGGATGTGACACATAGTCATTTTAATGTGGGAATTCCCAGCCATATAGCCGGGCCAAAAATATATCTGTCTATTTTTACCGAGTCGTGGTTCTACCCTTCGGCGGAACCACGACTGGGTTTGTGCTCTCTGCTCGGAAGCAGAGAGCTGACAGTGTTACAGAGTTACAGAGCAGTCATCCTAAGACGACCGCTTCAATGCAAACTCTGCTGTATTTACTAGGCTTCCCACGCAAGCCCGGATGTGACTCATGGTCATTTTAATGTGTGAGTCGAGCCATATGGCGGGCCAAAAATATATCTGTCTATTTTTACCGAGTCGTGGTTCTACCCTTCGGCGGAACCACGACTGGGTTTTGTGCTCTCTACTCGGAAGCAGAGAGCTGACAGTGTTATAGAGTTGCAGAGCAGCCATCCGAAGACGACTGCTCCAATGCAAACTCTGCTGTATTTACTAGGCTTCCCACGCAAGCCCGGATGTGACACATGGTCATTTTAATGTGGGAATTCCCAGCCATATAGCCGGGCCAAAAATATGTCTGTCTATTTTTACCGAGTCGTGGTTCTACCCTTCGGCGCAGCGACTGGGTTGTGCTCTCTGCTCGGAAGCAGAGGCTGACGGTGTTATAGATTTGCAGAGCAGCCATCCGGGAACTGACTGCTCCAATGCAAACTCTGCTGTATTTACTAGGCTTCCCACGCAAGCCCGGATGTGACACATTGTCATTTTTTAATGTGGGAATTCCCAGCCATATAGCCGGGCCAAAAATATGTCTGTCTATTTTTACCCAGTCGTGGTTCTACACTTCGGCGGAACCACGACTGGGTTTGTGCTCTCTGCTGAGATGCAGAGAGCTGACAGTGTTATAGATTTGCAGAGCAGCCATCCGAAGACGACTGCTCCAATGCAAACTCTGCTGTATTTACTAGGCTTCCCACGCAAGCCCGGATGTGACACATGGTCATTTTAATGTGGGGAATTCCAGCCATATAGCCGGGCCAAAAATATGTCATCTATTTTCGAGTCGTGGTTCTACCCTTCGGCGGAACCACGACTGGGTTTGTCTCTCTGCTCGGAAGCAGAGAGAGCTGACAGAATATTATAGATTTGCAGAACAGCCATCCGAAGACGACTGCTCCAATGCAAACTCTGCTGTATTTACTAGGCTTCCCGCAAGCCCGGATGTGACACATTGTCATTTTAATGTGGGAATTCCCAGCCATATAGCCGGAGCCAAAAATATGTCTGTCTATTTTTACCGAGTCGTGGTTCTACACTTCGGCGGAACCACGACTGGGTTTGTGCTCTCGGCTCGGATGCAGGGAAGCTGACAGTGTTATAGATTTGCAGAGCAGCCATCCGGGAGCTGACTGCTCCAATGCAAACTCTGCTGTGTTACTAGGCTTCCCGCAAGCCCGGATGTGACACATGGTCATTTTAATGTGGGAATTCCCAGCCATATATTGAGCCAAAAATATGTCTGTCTATTTTTTACCGAGTCGTGGTTCTACCCTTCGGCGGAACCACGACTGGGTTTGTGCTCTCTGCTCGGAAGCAGAGAGCTGACAGTGTTATAGAGTTACAGAGCAGTCATCCTAAGACGACCGCTTCAATGCAAACTCTGCTGTATTTACTAGCCTTCCCACGCAAGGCCGGATGTGACACATGGTCATTTTAATGTGGGAATTCCCGGCCATATAGCCGGGCCAAAAATATGTCTGTCTATTTTTACCGAGTCGTGGTTCTACCCTTCGGCGGAACCACGACTGGGTTTGTGCTCTCTGCTCGGAAGCAGAGAGCTGACAGTGTTATAGATTTGCAGAGCAGCCATCCGAAAACGACTGCTCCAATGCAAACTCTGCTGTATTTACTAGGCTTCCCACGCAATGCCGGATGTGACACATGGTCATTTTAATGTGGGAATTCCCGGCCATATAGCCGGGCCAAAAATATGTCTGTCTATTTTTACCGAGTCGTGGTTCTACCCTTCGGCGGAACCACGACTGGGTTTGTGCTCTCTGCTCGGATGCAGAGAGCTGACAGCGTTTTAGATTTGCAGAGCAGCCATCCGAAGACGACTGCTCCAATGCAAACTCTGCTGTATTTACTAGGCTTCCCACGCAAGCCCGGATGTGACACATGGTCATTTTAATGTGGGAATTCCCAGCCATATAGCCGGGCCAAAAATATGTCTGTCTATTTTTACCGAGTCGTGGTTCTACCCTTCGGCGGAACCACGACTGGGTTTGTGCTCTCTGCTCGGAAGCAGAGAGCTGACAGTGTTATAGATTTGCAGAGCAGCCATCCGAAGACGACTGCTCCAATGCAAACTCTGCTGTATTTACTAGGCTTCCCACGCAAGCCCGGATGTGACACATGGTCATTTTAATGTGGGAATTCCCAGCCATATAGCCGGGCCAAAAATATGTCTGTCTATTTTTACCGAGTCATGGTTCTACCCTTCGGCGGAACCACGACTGGGTTTGTGCTCTCTGCTCGGAAGCAGAGAGCTGACAGTGTTATAGGGTTATAAAGCAGTCATCCGAAGACGACTGCTTCAATACAAACCCTGCTGTATTTACTAGGCTTCCCACGCAAGCCCGGATATGACTCATGGTCATATTAATGTGGGAATTCCAGGCCATATAGCCGTGCCAAAAATATATCTGTCTATTTTTACCGAGTCGTGCTTCTACCCTTCGGCGGAACCACGACTGGGTTTGTGCTCTCTGCTCGGAAGCAGAGAGCTGACAGTGTTATAGAGTTACAGAGCAGTCATCCGAAGACGACTGCTCCAATGCAAACTCTGCTGTATTTACTAGACTTCCCACGCAAGCCCGGATGTGACACATGGTCATTTTAATGTGGGAATTCCCAGCCATATAGCCGAGCCAAAAATATGTCTGTCTATTTTTACCGAGTCGTGGTTCTACCCTTCGGCGGAACCACGACTGGGTTTGTGCTCTCTGCTCGGAAGCAGAGAGCTGACAGTGTTATAGGGTTATAGAGCCGTCATCCTAAGACGACTGCTCCAATGCAAACTCTGCTGTATTTACTAGGCTTCCCACGCAAGCCCGGATGTGACACATATGTCATTTTAATGTGGGAATTCCCAGCCATATAGCCGGGCCAAAAATATGTCTGTCTATTTTTACCGAGTCGTGGTTTTACCCTTCGGCGGAACCACGACTGGGTTTGTGCTCTCTGCTCGGAAGCAGAGAGCTGACAGTTTTATAGAGTTATAGAGCAGTCATCCGAAGACGACTGCTCCAATGCAAACTCTGCTGTATTTACTAGGCTTCCCACGCAAGCCAGGATGTGACACATGGTCATTTTAATGTGGGAATTCCCAGCCATATAGCCGGGCCAAAAATATGTCTGTCTATTTTTACCGAGTCGTGGTTCTACCCTTCGGCGGAACAACGACTGGGATTGTGCTCTCTGCTCGGATGCAGAGAGCTGACAGTGTTATAGATTTGCAGAGCAGCCATCCGAAGACGACTGCTCCAATGCAAACTATGCTGTATTTACTAGGCTTCCCACGCAAGCCCGGATGTGACACATGGTCATTTTAATGTGGGAATTCCCAGCCATATAGGCGGGCCAAAAATATGTCTGTCTATTTTTACCGAGGCGTGGTTCTACCCTTCGGCGGAACCACGACTGGGTTTGTGCTCTCTGCTCGGAAGCAGAGAGCTGACAGTGTTATAGGTTTGCAGAGCAGCCATCCGAAGACGACTGCTCCAATGCAAACTCTGCTGTATTTACTAGGCTTCCCACGCAAGCCCGGATGTGACACATGGTCATTTTAATGTGGGAATTCCCAGCCATATAGCCGGGCCAAAAATATGTCTGTCTATTTTTACCGAGTCGTGGTTCTACCCTTCGGCGGAACCACGACTGTGTTTGTGCTCTCTGCTCGGAAGCAGAGAGCTGACAGTGTTATAGAGTTGCAGAGCAGCCATCCGAAGTCGACTGCTCCAATGCAAACTCTGCTGTATTTACTAGGCTTCCCTCGCAAGCCCGGATGTGACACATAGTCATTTTAATGTGGGAATTCCCAGCCATATAGCCGGGCCAAAAATATATCTGTCTATTTTTACCGAGTCGTGGTTCTATCCTTCGGCGGAACCACGACTGGGTTTGTGCTCTCTGCTCGGAAGCAGAGAGCTGACAGTGTTATAGAGTTACAGAGCAGTCATCCTAAGACGACCGCTTCAATGCAAACTCTGCTGTATTTAATAGCCTTCCCACGCAAGGCCGGATGTGACACATGGTCATTTTAATGTGGGAATTCCCGGCCATATAGCCGGGCCAAAAATATGTCTGTCTATTTTTACCGAGTCGTGGTTCTACCCTTCGGCGGAACTACGACTGGGTTTGTGCTCTCTGCTCGGAAGCAGAGAGCTGACAGTGTTATAGATTTGCAGAGCAGCCATTCGAAAACGACTGCTCCAATGCAAACTCTGCTGTATTTACTAGGCTTCCCACCCGCAAGCCCGGATGTGACACATGGTCATTTTAATGTGGGAATTCCCAGCCATATAGCCGGGCCAAAAATATGTCTGTCTATTTTTACCGAGTCGTGGTTCTACCCTTCGGCGGAACCACGACTGGGTTTGTGCTCTCTGCTCGGAAGCAGAGAGCTGACAGTGTTATAGATTTGCAGAGCAGCCATCCGAAGACGACTGCTCCAATGCAAACTCTGCTGTATTTACTAGGCTTCCCACGCAAGCCCGGATGTGACACATGGTCATTTTAATGTGGGAATTCCCAGCCATATAGCCGGGCCAAAAATATGTCTGTCTATTTTTACCGAGTCGTGGTTCTACCCTTCGGCGGAACCACGACTGGGCTTGTGCTCTGTGCTCGGAAGCAGAGAGCTGACAGTGTTATAGAGTTACAGAGCAGTCATCCTAAGACGACCGCTTCAATGCAAACTCTGCTGTATTTACTAGCCTTCCCACGCAAGACCGGATGTGACACATGGTCATTTTAATGTGGGAATTCCCGGCCATATAGCCGGGCCAAAAATATGTCTGTCTATTTTTACCGGGTCGTGGTTCTACCCTTCGGCGGAACCACGACTGTGTTTGTGCTCTCTGCTCGGAAGCAGAGAGCTGATAGTGTTATATGTTTATAAAGCAGTCATCCGAAGACGACTGCTTCAATACAAACCCTGCTGTATTTACTAGGCTTCCCAGGCAAGCCCGGATGTGACACATGGTCATTTTAATGTGGGAATTCCCGGCCATATAGCCGGGCCAAAAATATGTCTGTCTATTTTTACCGAGTCGTGGTTCTACCCTACGGCGGAACCACGACTGGATTTGTGCTCTCTGCTCGGATGCAGAGAGCTGACAGTGTTTTAGATTTGCAGAGCAGCCATCCGAAGACGACTGCTCCAATGCAAACTCTGCTGTATTTACTAGGCTTCCCACGCAAGCCCGGATGTGACACATGGTCATTTTAATGTGGGAATTCCCAGCCATATAGCCGGGCCAAAAATATGTCTGTCTATTTTTACCGAGTCGTGGTTCTACCCTTCGGCGGAACCACGACTGGGTTTGTGCTCTCTGCTCGGAAGCAGAGAGCTGACAGTGTTATAGATTTGCAGAGCAGCCATCCGAAGACGACTGCTCCAATGCAAACTCTGCTGTATTTACTAGGCTTCCCACGCAAGCCCGGATGTGACACATGGTCATTTTAATGTGGGAATTCCCAGCCATATAGCCGGGCCAAAAATATGTCTGTCTATTTTTACCGAGTCGTGGTTCTACCCTTCGGCGGAACCACGACTGGGTTTGTGCTCTCTGCTCGGAAGCAGAGAGCTGACAGTGTTATAGAGTTACAGAGCAGTCATCCTAAGACGACCGCTTCAATGCAAACTCTGCTGTATTTACTAGCCTTCCCACGCAAGGCCGGATGTGACACATGGTCATTTTAATGAGGGAATTCCCGGCCATATAGCCGGGCCAAAAATATGTCTGTCTATTTTTACCGAGTCGTGGTTCTACCCTTCGGCGGAACCACGACTGGGTTTGTGCTCTCTGCTCGGAAGCAGAGAGCTGACAGTGTTATAGATTTGCAGAGCAGCCATCCGAAGACGACTGCTCCAATGCAAACTCTGCTGTATTTACTAGGCTTCCCACGCAAGCCCGGATGTGACACATGGTCATTTTAATGTGGGAATTCCCAGCCATATAGCCGGGCCAAAAATATGTCTGTCTATTTTTACCGAGTCGTGGTTCTACTCTTCGGCGGAAACACGACTGGGTTTGTGCTCTCTGCTCAGAAGCAGAGAGCTGACTGTGTTATAGATTTGCAGAGCAGCCATCCGAAGACGACTGCTCCAATGCAAACTCTGCTGTATTTACTAGGCTTCCCACGCAAGCCCGGATGTGACACATGTTCATTTTAATGTGGGAATTCCCAGCCATATAGCCGGGCCAAAATATGTCTGTCTATTTTTACCGAGTCGTGGTTCTACCCTTCGGCGGAACCACGACTGGGTTTGTGCTCTCTGCTCGGAAGCAGAGAGCTGACAGTGTTATAGATTTACAGAGCAGTCATCCTAAGACGACCGCTTCAATGCAAACACTGCTGTATTTACTAGCCTTCCCACGCAAGGCCGGATGTGACACATGGTCATTTAATGTGGGAATTCACGGCCATATAGCCGGGCCAAAAATATGTCTGTCTATTTTTACCGAGTCGTGGTTCTACCCTTCGGCGGAACCACGACTGTAGTTTGTGCTCTCTGCTCGGAAGCAGAGAGCTGACAGTGTTATAGGGTTATAAAGCAGTCATCCGAAGACGACTGCTTCAATACAAACCCTGCTGTATTTACTAGGCTTCCCACGCAAGCCCGGATGTGACACATGGTCATTTTAATGTGGGAATTCCCGGCCATATAGCCGGGCCAAAAATATCTCTGTCTATTTTTACCGGGTCGTGGTTCTACCCTTCGGCGGAACCACGACTGGGTTTGTGCTCTCTGCTCGGAAGCAGAGAGCTGACAGTGTTATAGAGTTACAGAGCAGTCATCCTAAGACGACCGCTTCAATGCAAACTCTGCTGTATTTACTAGCCTTCCCAGGCAAGCCCGGATGTGACACATGGTCATTTTAATGTGGGAATTCCCGGCCATATAGCCGGGCCAAAAATATGTCTGTCTATTTTTACCGAGTCGTGGTTCTACCCTTCGGCGGAACCACGACTGGGTTTGTGCTCTCTGCTCGGAAGCAGAGAGCTGACAGTGTTATAGAGTTACAGAGCAGTCATCCTAAGACGACCGCTTCAATGCAAACTCTGCTGTATTTACTAGCCTTCCCACGCAAGGCCGGATGTGACACATGGTCATTTTAATGTGGGAATTCCCGGCCATATAGCCGGGCCAAAAATATGTCTGTCTATTTTTACCGAGTCGTGGTTCTACCCTTCGGCGGAACCACGACTGGGTTTGTGCTCTCTGCTCGGAAGCAGAGAGCTGACAGTGTTATAGAGTTACAGAGCAGTCATCCTAAGACGACCGCTTCAATGCAAACTCTGCTGTATTTACTAGCCTTCCCAGGCAAGCCCGGATGTGACACATGGTCATTTTAATGTGGGAATTCCCGGCCATATAGCCGGGCCAAAAATATGTCTGTCTATTTTTACCGAGTCGTGGTTCTACCCTTCGGCGGAACCACGACTGGGTTTGTGCTCTCTGCTCGGAAGCAGAGAGCTGACAGTGTTATAGAGTTACAGAGCAGTCATCCTAAGACGACCGCTTCAATGCAAACTCTGCTGTATTTACTAGGCTTCCCACGCAAGCCCGGATGTGACACATTGTCATTTTAATGTGGGAATTCCCGGCCATATAGCCGGGCCAAAAATATGTCTGTCTATTTTTACCGAGTCGTGCTTCTACCCTTCGGCGGAACCACGACTGGGTTTGTGCTCTCTGCTCGGAAGCAGAGAGCTGACAGTGTTATAGGGTCATAAAGCAGTCATCCGAAGACGACTGTTTCAATACAAACCCTGCTGTATTTACTAGGCTTCCCACGCAAGGCCGGATGTGACACATGGTCATTTTAATGTGGGAATTCCCGGCCATATAGCCGGGCCAAAAATATGTCTGTCTATTTTTACCGAGTCGTGGTTCTACCCTTCGGCGGAACCACGACTGGGTTTGTGCTCTCTGCTCGGAAGCAGAGAGCTGACAGTGTTATAGAGTTACAGAGCAGTCATCCTAAGACGGCCGCTTCAATGCAAACTCTGCTGTATTTACTAGCGTTCCTACGCAAGCCCGGATGTTACACATGGTCATTTTAATGTGGGAATTCCCGGCCATATAGCTGGGCCAAAAATATGTCTGTCTATTTTTACCGAGTCGTGGTTCTACCCTTCGGCGGAACCACGACTGGGTTTGTGCTCTCTGCTCGGAAGCAGAGAGCTGACAGTGTTATAGGGTTATAAAGCAGTCATCCGAAGACGACTGCTTCAATACAAACCCTGCTGTATTTACTAGGCTTCCCACGCAAGGCCGGATGTGACACATGGTCATTTTAATGTGGGAATTCCCGGCCATATAGCCGGGCCAAAAATATGTCTGTCTATTTTTACCGAGTCGTGGTTCTACCCTTCGGCGGAACCACGACTGGGTTTGTACTCTCTGCTCGGAAGCAGAGAGCTGACAGTGTTATAGAGTTACAGAGCAGTCATCCTAAGACGACTGCTTCAATGCAAACCCTGCTGTATTTACTAGGCTTCCCACGCAAGCCCGGATGTGAAACATGGTCATTTTAATGTGGGAATTCCCAGCCATATAGCCGGGCCAAAAATATGTCTGTCTATTTTTACCGAGTCGTGGTTCTACCCTTCGGCGGAACCACGACTGGGTTTGTACTCTCTGCTCGGAAGCAGAGAGCTGACAGTGTTATAGAGTTACAGAGCAGTCATCCTAAGACGACTGCTTCAATGCAAACCCTGCTGTATTTACTAGGCTTCCCACGCAAGCCTGGATGTGACACATGGTCATTTTAATGTGGGAATTCCCGGCCATATAGCCGGGCCAAAAATATGTCTGTCTATTTTTATCGAGTCGTGGTTCTACCCTTCGGCGGAACCACGACTGGTTTTGTGCTCTCTGCTCGGAGGCAGAGAGCTGACAGTGTTATAGGGTTATAGAGCAGTCATCCGAAGACGACTGCTCCAATGCAAACCCTGCTGTATTTACTAGGCTTCCCACGCAAGCCCGGATGTGACACATGGTCATTTTAATGTGGGAATTCCCGGCCATATAGCCGGGCCAAAAATATGTCTGTCTATTTTTACCGAGTCGTGGTTCTACCCTTCGGCGGAACCACGACTGGGTTTGTGCTCTCTGCTCGGAAGCAGAGAGCTGACAGTGTTATAGGGTTACAGAGCAGTCATCCGAAGACGACTGCTCCAATGCAAACCCTGCTGTATTTACTAGGCTTCCCACGCAAGCCCGGATGTGACACATGGTCATTTTAATGTGGGAATTCCCGGCCATATAGCCGGGCCAAAAATATGTCTGTCTATTTTTACCGAGTCGTGGTTTTACCCTTCGGCGGAACCACGACTGGGTTTGTGCTCTCTGCTCGGAAGCAGAGAGCTGACAGTGTTATAGAGTTACAGAGCAGTCATCCTAAGACGACTGCTCCAATGCAAACTCTGCTGTATTTACTAGGCTTCCCACGCAAGCCCGGATGTGACACATGGTCATTTTAATGTGGGAATTCCAGGCCATATACCCGGGCCAAAAATATATCTGTCTATTTTTACCGAGTCGTGGTTCTACCCTTCGGCGGAACCACGACTGGGTTTGTGCTCTCTGCTCGGAAGCAGAGAGCTGACAGTGTTATAGGGTTACAGAGCAGTCATCCGAAGACGACTGCTCCAATGCAAACCCTGCTGTATTTACTAGGCTTCCCACGCAAGCCCGGATGTGACACATGGTCATTTTAATGTGGGAATTCCCGGCCATATAGCCAGGCCAAAAATATGTCTGTCTATTTTTACCGAGTCGTGGTTCTACCCTTCGGCGGAACCACGACTGTGTTTGTGCTCTCTGCTCGGAAGCAGAGAGCTGACAGTGTTATAGGGTTACAGAGCAGTCATCCGAAGACGACTGCTCCAATGCAAACCCTGCTGTATTTACTAGGCTTCCCACGCAAGCCCGGATGTGACACATGGTCATTTTAATGTGGGAATTCCCAGCCATATAGCCGGGCCAAAAATATGTCTGTCTATTTTTACCGAGTCGTGGTTCTACCCTTCGGCGGAACCACGACTGGTTTGTGCTCTCTGCTCGGAAGCAGAGAGCTGACAGTGTTATAGAGTTGCAGAGCTGCCATCCGAAGACGACTGCTCCAATGCAAACTCTGCTGTATTTACTAGCCTTCCCACGCAAGGCCGGATGTGACACATGGTCATTTTAATGTGGGAATTCCCAGCCATATAGCCGGGCCAAAAATATGTCTGTCTATTTTTACCGAGTCGTGGTTCTACCCTTCGGCGGAACCACGACTGGGTTTGTGCTCCCTGCTCGGAAGCAGAGCGCTGACAGTGTTATAGGGTTACAGAGCAGTCATCCGAAGACGACTGCTCCAATGCAAACTCTGCTGTATTTACTAGGCTTCCCACGCAAGCCCGGATGTGACACATGGTCATTTTAATGTGGGAATTCCCAGCCATATAGCCGGGCCAAAAATATGTCTGTCTATTTTTACCGAGTCGTGGTTCTACCCTTCGGCGGAACCACGACTGGGTTTGTGCTCTCTGCTCGGAAGCAGAGAGCTGACAGTGTTATAGAGTTACAGAGCAGTCATCCGAAGACGACTGCTCCAATGCAAACTCTGCTGTATTTACTAGGCTTCCCACGCAAGCCCGGATGTGACACATGGTCATTTTAATGTGGGAATTCCCAGCCATATAGCCGGGCCAAAAATATGTCTGTCTATTTTTACCGAGTCGTGGTTCTACCCTTCGGCGGAACCACGACTGGGTTTGTGCTCTCTGCTCGGAAGCAGAGAGCTGACAGTGTTATAGAGTTACAGAGCAGTCATCCGAAGACGACTGCTCCAATGCAAACTCTGCTGTATTTACTAGCCTTCCCACGCAAGGCCGGATGTGACACATGGTCATTTTAATGTGGGAATTCCCAGCCATATAGCCGGGCCAAAAATATGTCTGTCTATTTTTACCGAGTCGTGGTTCTACCCTTCGGCGGAACCACGACTGGGTTTGTGCTCTCTGCTCGGAAGCAGAGAGCTGACAGTGTTATAGAGTTACAGAGCAGTCATCCGAAGACGACTGCTCCAATGCAAACTCTGCTGTATTTACTGTATTTACTAGGCTTCCCACGCAAGCCCGGATGTGACACATGGTCATTTTAATGTGGGAGTTCCCAGCCATATAGCCGGGCCAAAAATATGTCTGTCTATTTTTACCGAGTCGTGGTTCTACCCTTCGGCGGAACCACGACTGGGTTTGTGCTCTCTGCTCGGAAGCAGAGAGCTGACAGTGTTATAGGGTTACAGAGCAGTCATCCGAAGACGACTGCTCCAATGCAAACTCTGCTGTATTTACTAGGCTTCCCACGCAAGCCCGGATGTGACACATGGTCATTTTAATGTGGGAATTCCAGGCCATATACCCGGGCCAAAAATATATCTGTCTATTTTTACCGAGTCGTGGTTCTACCCTTCGGCGGAACCACGACTGGGTTTGTGCTCTCTGCTCGGAAGCAGAGAGCTGACAGTGTTATAGGGTTACAGAGCAGTCATCCGAAGACGACTGCTCCAATGCAAACCCTGCTGTATTTACTAGGCTTCCCACGCAAGCCCGGATGTGACACATGGTCATTTTAATGTGGGAATTCCCGGCCATATAGCCAGGCCAAAAATATGTCTGTCTATTTTTACCGAGTCGTGGTTCTACCCTTCGGCGGAACCACGACTGTGTTTGTGCTCTCTGCTCGGAAGCAGAGAGCTGACAGTGTTATAGGGTTACAGAGCAGTCATCCGAAGACGACTGCTCCAATGCAAACCCTGCTGTATTTACTAGGCTTCCCACGCAAGCCCGGATGTGACACATGGTCATTTTAATGTGGGAATTCCCAGCCATATAGCCGGGCCAAAAATATGTCTGTCTATTTTTACCGAGTCGTGGTTCTACCCTTCGGCGGAACCACGACTGGGTTTGTGCTCTCTGCTCGGAAGCAGAGAGCTGACAGTGTTATAGAGTTGCAGAGCTGCCATCCGAAGACGACTGCTCCAATGCAAACTCTGCTGTATTTACTAGCCTTCCCACGCAAGGCCGGATGTGACACATGGTCATTTTAATGTGGGAATTCCCAGCCATATAGCCGGGCCAAAAATATGTCTGTCTATTTTTACCGAGTCGTGGTTCTACCCTTCGGCGGAACCACGACTGGGTTTGTGCTCCCTGCTCGGAAGCAGAGCGCTGACAGTGTTATAGGGTTACAGAGCAGTCATCCGAAGACGACTGCTCCAATGCAAACTCTGCTGTATTTACTAGGCTTCCACGCAAGCCCGGATGCCGACCATGGTCATTTTAATGTGGGAATTCCCAGCCATATAGCCGGGCCAAAAATATGTCTGTCTATTTTTACCGAGTCGTGGTTCTACCCTTCGGCGGAACCACGACTGAGTTTATTGCTTTCCTCTGCTCGGGAAGCAGAGAGCTGACAGTGTTATAGAGTTACAGAGCAGTCATCCGAAGACGACTGCTCCAATGCAAACTCTGCTGTATTTACTAGGCTTCCCGCAAGCCCGGATGTGACACATGGTCATTTTAATGTGGGAATTCCCAGCCATATAGCCGGGCCAAAAATATGTCTGTCTATTTTTACCGAGTCGTGGTTCTACCCTTCGGCGGAACCACGACTGGGTTGTGCTCTCTGCTCAGGGGAAGCAGAGAGCTGACAGTGTTATAGAGTTACAGAGCGAGTCATCGGGCTGACTGCTCCAATGCAAACTCTGCTGTATTTACTAGCCTTCCCACGCAAGGCCGGATGTGACACATGGTCATTTTAATGTGGGAATTCCCAGCCATATAGCCGGGCCAAAAATATGTCTGTCTATTTTTACCGAGTCGTGGTTCTACCCTTCGGCGGAACCACGACTGGGTTTGTGCTCTCTGCTCGGAAACAGCAGAGAGCTGACAGTGTTATAGAGTTACAGAGCAGTCATCCGAAGACGACTGCTCCAATGCAAACTCTGCTGTATTTACTAGCCTTCCCACGCAAGGCCGGATGTGACACATGGTCATTTTAATGTGGGAATTCCCAGCCATATGGCGGGCCAAAAATATGTCTGTCTATTTTTACCGGTCGTGGTTCTACCCTTCGGCGGAACCACGACTGGGTTGTGCTCTCTGCTCGGAAGCAGAGAGCTGACAGTGTTATAGAGTTACAGAGCAGTCATCCGAAGACGACTGCTCCAATGCAAACTCTGCTGTATTTACTGTGTTACTAGGCTTCCCACGCAAGCCCGGATGTGACACATGGTCATTTTAATGTGGGAGTTCCCAGCCATATAGCCGGGCCAAAAATATGTCTGTCTATTTTTACCGAGTCGTGGTTCTACCCTTCGGCGGAGCCACGACTGGGTTTGTGCTCTCTGCTCGGAAGCAGAGAGCTGACAGTGTTATAGGGTTACAAGAGCAGTCATCCGAAGACAGCTGCTCCAATGCAAACTCTGCTGTATTTACTAGGCTTCCCACGCAAGCCCGGATGTGACACATGGTCATTTAATGTGGGAATTCCAGGCCATATGCCCGGGCCAAAAATATATCTGTCTATTTTTACCGAGTCGTGGTTCTACCCTTCGGCGGAACCACGACTGAGGTTTGTGCTCTCTGCTCGGAAGCAGAGAGCTGACAGTGTTATAGGGTTACAGAGCAGTCATCCGAAGACGACTGCTCCAATGCAAACCCTGCTGTATTTACTAGGCTTCCCACGCAAGCCCGGATGTGACACATGGTCATTTTAATGTGGGAATTCCCGGCCATATAGCCAGGCCAAAAATATGTCTGTCTATTTTTACCGAGTCGTGGTTCTACCCTTCGGCGGAACCACGACTGTGTTTGTGCTCTCTGCTCGGAAGCAGAGAGCTGACAGTGTTATAGGGTTACAGAGCAGTCATCCGAAGACGACTGCTCCAATGCAAACCCTGCTGTATTTACTAGGCTTCCCACGCAAGCCCGGATGTGACACATGGTCATTTTAATGTGGGAATTCCCAGCCATATAGCCGGGCCAAAAATATGTCTGTCTATTTTTACCGAGTCGTGGTTCTACCCTTCGGCGGAACCACGATGGGTTTGTTTGTGCTCTCTGCTCGGAAGCAGAGAGCTGACAGTGTTATAGAGTTGCAGAGCTGCCATCCGAAGACGACTGCTCCAATGCAAACTCTGCTGTATTTACTAGCCTTCCCACGCAAGGCCGGATGTGACACATGGTCATTTTAATGTGGGAATTCCCAGCCATATAGCCGGGCCAAAAATATGTCTGTCTATTTTTACCGAGTCGTGGTTCTACCCTTCGGCGGAACCACGACTGGGTTTGTGCTCCCTGCTCGGAAGCAGAGCGCTGACAGTGTTATAGGGTTACAGAGCAGTCATCCGAAGACGACTGCTCCAATGCAAACTCTGCTGTATTTACTAGGCTTCCCACGCAAGCCCGGATGTGACACATGGTCATTTTAATGTGGGAATTCCCAGCCATATAGCCGGGCCAAAAATATGTCTGTCTATTTTTACCGAGTCGTGGTTCTACCCTTCGGCGGAACCACGACTGGGTTTGTGCTCTCTGCTCGGAAGCAGAGAGCTGACAGTGTTATAGAGTTACAGAGCAGTCATCCGAAGACGACTGCTCCAATGCAAACTCTGCTGTATTTACTAGGCTTCCCACGCAAGCCCGGATGTGACACATGGTCATTTTAATGTGGGAATTCCCAGCCATATAGCCGGGCCAAAAATATGTCTGTCTATTTTTACCGAGTCGTGGTTCTACCCTTCGGCGGAACCACGACTGGGTTTGTGCTCTCTGCTCGGAAGCAGAGAGCTGACAGTGTTATAGAGTTACAGAGCAGTCATCCGAAGACGACTGCTCCAATGCAAACTCTGCTGTATTTACTAGCCTTCCCACGCAAGGCCGGATGTGACACATGGTCATTTTAATGTGGGAATTCCCAGCCATATAGCCGGGCCAAAAATATGTCTGTCTATTTTTACCGAGTCGTGGTTCTACCCTTCCGGCGGAACCACGACTGGGTTTGTGCTCTCTGCTCGGAAGCAGAGAGCTGACAGTCTTATAGAGTTACAGAGCAGTCATCCGAAGACGACTGCTCCAATGCAAACTCTGCAATCTGTAACTAGATTCAAGCTAGTATTTATACAGAAATGCTTCCACTCATTTACCAGCAGCCAATCACAGCCCAAGCAGTGGACTATCCCACTTGAGCACAATGAGATGCTCCAAGGCAACATAAATAGCTCTCTTTCTCAAGGTGGATTGATTATAGTCTCAGATTGTTCAACAACTGTGTGCTTATCTTAACAGCAGAATTGTTCTATATATAGTAATTTTGTTATTACAATGGTTTATAAAAGCAGAATATCACCACACAAAAATTTTCATGTTTCAGAACAATACTGATTTTTTTCAGGGGATGTTAAAAGAAATGATTTTTTATTTCAAAATATAAGATGAATTTATGGTTACTTAGAAAATCAGGAAGTGCTAGTTGAAAAAATGCTTTAGGTGTGTCTATATTGTTCAATCAAAAATGAGTATTATTTAACCATGGAGATTTAACATTTAGGTTATGAAAGGGAGAAGGATGGCTTGGTGTCTAGACATGTCTCTTTTTAATTTTATTTGGATAAGATACATAGTGGGACCTGCGATTTTTTAAATGGGTGGACAATAATTTTTAACAGGAGGTTGAATTTTAGGATATTTTCTATTGAACAATAGATTCTTGTTTTTACTCTTATCTCACGAATGAAGGGGCTGAAGTGTTTAGGTCAGGATTAGAATTAAATAAATCCCGTATACTTAGTTACATTGTATTATATATATATATATATATATATATATATATATATATACTGATATAAAAAAATCTTGATGCCCATAACAGGTTATACTACATATATCCGTATAAGATATATTAGGCATTTATGTGTACAGTCTAACACTTTTGCAATCCTTTATTTTTTCTTTTACCTGTTGTCAAAATGTTAACAGCAGATTTATTAACTGCTGAAAGGTATAGGTTCTGCTGATCAAACTTTTCGGATAAAAATGTCCAGTCAGTGTGATAGCTGATTTAGATTTGTTGGGTTTAGTGGTTAGGATAAGAGTTTGAATTCTTCATGTCAGTTAAACAATTTTTGTACAATTCATACTATGTAAAAAAAACAAAAAAACAAAAAACAAACAAACAAACTATTAGTCAGTTAAGTGCTATACGTGATACACGCTAAGGTGATCATGTTTTGAAAAAGATATGACTGGCTAGGCAGATAATTCTTCCCGTAGTGGGTTGAAATTACTTTCTGCAGTAGGCTGGTTGCCAACCAAAGCTATAGAACCCAATCTTTCTTGCAATTTAACCCATAGCTGGAGGAAGAAGCGACGAAGTAATACCTTTAATTCATTTCCAAGGGTATTTGCGCGTAAGTAACGAATTTAACTGGAATTCGATCTCGTCTCTCCGATTTCTTGTTACAATATCCATTGCATCACAACGCACGACCCGCCAAAGAAAGGCTATATCTTACCGAAATATGCTACTTCCTTACCCCTCTATCCCCCTTCTTCTGACATTTCCTATACCTAACCACGCTTTCTCATTACCTTCTCCTATGTAACCCTCTGCGCAATAGTGGCAGTGGAATGCCTTGCTTGGGGTGAAACGATTAAAAAAGAATTGCTGCCCGATAAGAAAATTAGACAATTCAAAGTGTCTCACGTAAAGCCCGACCTTGTGTCACATCTTGTCTGAGTGGAGGAACTTTGAGTAAAAACTCCTCTAGAAATCGTATTTATTAGACAAGCTCTTTGTCAATCTCTGCAGAGAATGACTCAGTTTAGGTCTCTGTCTACGGAAAGTGACTCAGCTGAGAGACAGAAACGAGCTCTCTGTCTTCGAGCAAAGTTTACTCAGTGGGTGGCTCGACTGAGAAAAAAAAGAGCATAATGTCCGATTCCGCGTATGGGTTCAACCTTTGGCCTGAGATTTCACGCTCCGGTTATCCACGTTAAACTTCGTCCTTGTGTCACATTCCGTCACTGTGAGGAGACTATGGGTAAATATTCCAAAGTTCAGACAGTCCACTGTCGGGCTTGCTATTGTCAAACTATCTGTCTTCGGGCAGAGTACGACTCAGTTGGGGCTCTGTCTTTTCGACGGAGACTAGGCAGAGGAAAATAAACAATACTACGTACCCTATCCTGCGGTTACGAGGGTTAGACCCTTCTGCTGAAAGTACGATTTCGGGTTCTTCAAGTAAAACACGGCCATTTCTCACATGCCATCTCAGAGTAGGCGGGGGATACTTTGGATAAATATCCAGAGTTCCGAGAGAACTCGCAGTTGTCAAGCTCTCTGTTTTCAAACAGTGTACGACTCAGTCTGGTCTCTGTATACGAACGGAAACTCAACAGAGAAAAATAGATAATGTAAAGTTACCGATGCCGCGGTTGTGGGTGCTAAGTAAATTTTGACCCTTGGTCCGAGTATACGCTTGAGTTCCTCACGTTAAACCCGAAATTGGGTCACATCCCCTCTCTGTATGGAGACTTTCGGTAAATATCCAGAGTTCCGAAAGTGTTCTGAGAGAGTTCTGATGTTAGTGTGCCCTTGCAGTCAGGTGAGACGTATTATAACCGTTATTAACGAATCATAACAAAAACATAAAAAAACCCAAAATCTACCAGGTGAAGAGATGATCTTCTGCGAGGAGGTGACAATCAATATATATATCTAATCTTTCTTGAGTGGTTTAGTGTCAAGTTCGCTGTATAAAATTATTTTAAAACGAATATACATCTGCCAGATAGCGATGATATGCTGAAGACATTATCAGTTATATTACTTTTTCTTTCTTTCGATATTTCCATGTTGTCTCAAATGTAAATGGTATTTAATAATGTTAGCTAAGCATGCTTCATTGTCAGTAACCAACTTCGGATTAGTAAGTAATTATCACTAATCGATAGTTATTTATCTTGCAAATAGAGATAATAAAAGGCATTTTCACCGAGGAGGGATGAAAAATTATCGAACTGGTTGAAATGATTTGTTATGGTCTTTTAGATATAACATTATCTTCTCATTCAATTAGATCGAGACAAACGTGTATGTCTATATATTTGATATTGACTACATTGTATTTAATGTATTTTTCGAAACGTGTTTCCGTCACAAAAAAAAAAAATCTAACTGAAGCCACAAGAAAAAAAATGTTTGGCTATCAAATTGATGCTGACATTGTCGGCAGAATATCATGTTTTAGCTAAAACTGCGTATCGCTATCAATTCAAAATCAGAACTGGCTGGTCGGTATTAAAATTAATTTATTACAAGTAAATTGAAAACTGATTCAATCATTCTCTCTCTCTCTTCGAGGCAGGAAAAGAAATTTGTTCATCGATATCTTTTTATTCTTGACGGTTTTGCAGACAAACTGTCTGAAAATAAATGTCAGGCGTCTCGACTGTATGTAATACAATATTATAAATTTTCATGTTAGAAATGGCTTTATGGAAAATATCCGATACCCAAGCAGAAGAGATACACAGTCCAGAAACATGCATGGAACAAACTCAGAAAATATGGAAGATTTTTTGTATTTAAGAGATAACATAGTTTACCAAATGGGAAATTATAACAAAAGTAACCCCATACAATGTTAGCAATAAAAACAGTTTATTATGCTTAGAAGAAAATATTAGAAATACTTAGTCTTAAAAAGCAAAAAAAAAAAAAACCCTCTTAAAAAAGAAAATCTATACTATAATAAGAGCCCTATCAATCAATCCGTCCGTCCGTCCGTCCGTCAAAAACTTCTTATCTGAGTACTTCCTATTATAAGAAAGACCGTTGTGCATTTATTTGTACACACACACACACACACACACACACATATATATATATATATGTGTGTGTATGTGCGTGTGTGTATGCGTATGTATGTGATGGGTTGCATGCGTGCATGTGTGTATATTATATATTATATATACTTACATTAAAGGAACAAAGAAAACACTCTATAAACCTAACCAACCATAATTAATTCCCAAGATTTGAAAATAAAAATCACTTTTCCATTTTAGCAGTAATTATGTTGCCTTTTACAAGTAAATTATCAGTTGTCGAAATCACATCCCAAAGGCGATTCACAATGTTTCTATTTAACCAATTTAATGTTCTCGATTAGAGAGAATAACAAAAACGAAACAAAAAGAAAAAAATAAAATAAAATAAAAATTACTCGTCTCTTTAAATGAAACTTTTTTTGTTTTAGTGTTGGGGGGGGGGGGTTAAACAGATTAAAAATAAGTTTAGAAACAAAATAATTAAATAACAAATCAGATATTCATAATTCTTCAATACTTTCAAATGATTTTTGGCACTCATTTTAGAGATAGTGAACATAAGATTTTTTTTCAAATAGTGGAGATTAGATCATTTTTTAAATAGTGGATATCCGATTATTTTTAAAATAGTGGATATCAGATTATTTTTCATAATCATTCCAAGTCGCTAACCATTACGCTACATACAAATTTGAGAAGAGTACATTAAAAAAAAAAATTAACGATATTTAGTTTTTAGAGGTAACTTCTTACTGATGTTTGCTAGGGTTTTTGCATTAATTTTAAATAAATCTTGCTCCGACATACAAAATACTTTGAATGATTTTTTATGCATAAATGTTACTACGCGTGCCTTTTCAACCTGGTGTAGTGGTTATCACGCTTGTCCCCCTAAAGCAATTATGACTGAGTAGTGATTTCTATTCTCACTGAGTGCTCCGTACTTTCGGCATTGTGCCGCATCTAAGTTACACTTAATTACCGTTAATGATATGACGTGCTACGAAGAATATCAAGCTGTGAATACGCGCTGAATGGCAATAGCACATAAAAGTGTTGGAACTTTGAATGTTTTTTCTTGTAGAATTTTCGGATAGTCTTTTATTTAGGTTAATGTCTAGATTGAACTAGTTTTGTGACTGTCATCTGATAATATATTAATTTCATAAATCCTTTTTTTTTTCTCTTGTTGTATGAATTTCACCTTATCCATAACTTAGTTTGTGTAACTGTGAGCCAGAAAACGCATTGTAGAACTTGAACCGATACCTAGACCGGTTTAAATTCACTGTAACATAATGCTCTTCCTAAAATCGATCGTTAGCAACAACAAAAACTATAACAAAATAGTACGTTATTAGGAAAGGAAGAGAAAATTTACCAGCAATATGTTTTTCGAAAAAAAAAATTAAATTAAAAAAAAATGTTGGCATTAAAGGAGTCATAAGGAGTTGATATGCCGTTAAACAAACTGGACCAAACGAAATTAAATCAACAATTATATCAAGGTGATTTCATATATTATATACAAACTCAAATTCTGTTTTTAGTAAACATTGTCTTATAGTGATTACTCTATTTTGTTTATTCTGTCATTTTTTAAAGCTACATGATCATGGTTATCCACAACTTCTTTTTATATTTTAATTTCTGTGAATTAACATGGCTACCTAGGGAAAATAGTAGAGTTGGTTCCCGTTGAATTCTCAATGGTTTCAATTCAATATTGTCCTTCTCTAAGACCGGCTGTTCTCTAGAGCTAGCGAGTCGTGCTTGTTCTGCTATTTAACCCATAGCTAGTGAAGAGAAGATATGGATTCATGTCTTTTCCATAAATATTAGTGTGAAAATGAACGCATTTGTTTGATCGCGTCGATCGGTGTTGTTTCATCTTTTGAAAAAGGAAAGATTAGTAGTTTTTACTAATCTTAATTCTTCTATAAATATTTAACTTAAATTTCTTAAATAGACACCCTCACCCTAGTTTTTGTCTGTCACGAGCTCCTGGTGTATCTAAAACAAAATTTCGGCAGAATAAAGTCTATATAAATTCAAAATTATGGGTCTTTTATGGAAAAATAAACACATACAATGCCACTTTACAACAGTATCTAGATCCAAATATTTTGTGACGCATTAGAATTCGTTGGGGCATAGCATGTACTCCAGTGGCAGTATAGAAGTTTGTTCCTTTTGGCACAAGTCTTACGGCGCCCAACTCTCAGACTGATTTGAATGCAGAGTCAGATTTATTACATTACATCTCTTTTCCTCCAAGCTATGGGTTAAATAACAGAACAGACAGGATTCTATAGCCTTGGGTGGCAACCGGTCTAGGAGAATGTATAGTTACATCTTTATGAAAGAACTTTTTAGACCATAAACTTTCAGGAAAGAAAGAAATGTAGTCTTTCATAGATTTCTTTTCGTTTTCATCTATTTATATGAATATGTTCATTGTGGTGCAGTGGATATCTGCTCGGAACCAGAAATCGGGGGGTCCGAGTTCGAATTCTTTGCATTCATTTACGCACAAATATCTTTGGGGAAGGTATTAATCCATCTCTTCCCTCCACTTATAGGTTAGATAACAAGACAGATTGGGTTCTATAGCCTTGGCTTGAAACCAGTCTACCGCAGAAAGTAATGGCAAGCTACTGAGGGATAATCATCTTCCCAGTCAGTCATGTGTCGGAAGAGACATGATCGCCCAAGCGTGTATCACGTATGGCACTTAACTGGCTGATATGAATATGTTTTTTTTTCTTTTTAAAGCTGCTTAATAAGACTTTTAAAATATATCACATCTACCGTTCTTTTTTAAATCTGTGAATTGGCATTTTGGGGCAAATAGGGGAGTGGAATCTTGTTTTTGGCACTGTTTTGAATTCATATTCCTTCTTCTGGACTCGCTGTTAAGCAAAACAGTTTACCTGCTATTTGACGCATTTCATGTGGTTTAATGTGAATGTGAAGGCATCTTGTTCATTTGGGTCTCTCTCTGCTGATCTCGAAGTCCCTGAGTATTTAACATTTTATTTCTTTAAACTTTTCTAGAGCAGTTTCTTTTTCTGACTTTAAACTCACACCTGCATCCTAGCTAATTTTCTTTTATTCTGAGACCGTTTTGATGTCGAAGAAGACATTTGGCAAAATAAAACCTACATATATTTCAGCGTGTTTTTTTTTAATTAAAAAAGGAGAAATATATTCTTTAATTCTACCAGTTCAAACCTTCACCGGCAGGACGTGGCGGATTTCTTCTTCCAACTGCACTGTTCCAACAGATGCTTCCACAATATCAACTTCTCCGAGTCTCGTCAACCTTTTACATATCCTACTTAAATATGCACTTCTTGCTTCCTCCTTTACGTCCTTACAAAAGCCTCATTCAGTAACGCTCTATATTGAGAGCCTCTTTAGTCTTGCATTTAGTCCGTATAAAAAAGATCTACATAGAGAACAACTACAATGGATTTTTTAGGCCAGGTCCGATGACATAGACAATGGTAGTTCTCTATATTTTCTTTTTAGTTATTACTAGCAGTATAGCCCGGCGTTGCTCGGGTGTAATGAAAGCTTTTATGTATATATATATATATATATATATATATATATATATATATATTATCGATTTTCTGCACTATTGTAAGAACTGCAAGCTTGAAATTTCTGAATATCGTTTCTTATGTCTTTGTCTATGAGTGTATCAAATTTGATTAAAATCGGACCACTCGTTCTATAATGCGATTTTTTCGATTATCGATTTTCGATATTTATCAGGTGTATCTCGACACAAAACCTAGCTAATAAACTAATAACCTAGTTAACAAACTTCTGAATATCGTTTCTTATGTCTTTGTCTATGAGTGTATCAAATTTGATTAAAATCGGACCACTCGTTCTATAATCCGATTTTTTCGATTATCGATTTTCGATATTTATCAGGGGTATCTCGACACAAAACCCAGCTAATATCACTCGCAGACGCTTATAGTACAACTGTGTCAATTTTCAAGAAAATCGGTTCAGCCGTTTCGGAGTCTATAGGTAACGGACACACACACACTGGCACACAAACACAGACAAAGTTCCATTTATAAATAAGTTTAGATTTAGATTTTCAAATTGCCATAATTTATTGGAAAATAAGGTGGGCTGGTTTTCTGATAATATTCTCATTATAAATATCAAGTTCCTTGTTCCAGTGTCAAAATACGAGTAGAAATGGGACTGTAAAAAAAGCTTAAAAATTATTTTTCCAAAATACAATATCTAATTCATTTTTTTCTAGTTAAACGGCTTTGTTTCATGCCGAAGAGCATAATGTCAACACAAAGTATAAAACAATGATTTGATAGAGATGCTCGGTAACCTTGACATGTTCGGGAAAGACATTAAAATACTCAAGAAACATTACTGGCAACAAACCGCATACATGCATATAGGATATGAGTTCAGCAGATATACAAAAATATAAAGAGACGTAAGACAAGGATGTGTCTTCTCACCAGGTCTATTCAGCCTATACACGGTTGGGAATTCAAATTTTTCATTTTATTATCGTAGTTTCCTTTTAAAGTATGGTAAAAAAAAAATGACGTTTCCCCTTCCATTTATACCATAGATTGGGAAGGGGTCCTAGAGAAGAAATAAATTCATACCTTTTTTTTCCGAAAGCCATTAATGCGAAAGTAAAAGTGACAGTCTATGTGAAAATGTGCACTCAACCCGCCGATTCTACCTTCCGCAACCCTAACTCTTGCGCTCGCCGAACGCCATAATCTTTTTATAGACAGATGTAAATATCTCATCCTCAGGGCCCTGCAAAAGATTATATGTCTAAATATTTCAATAATAATGCTGAAATACTATGAAACTGAACTCTTTATTTATTGATGTTTGACTGATTACATCCAAGTACGGTTATTAGCGTTACTTATATATTTAATTTAAGCGGTTTTCGTCTATTAACATTTCATATATCATCCTGCGATATATTAAACATTCACTACAAAAGAGAAATATCGATGTTACATTGAAGAAAGAGCGTCTTGTAGACGCTAAGATGTCAATGCTATTCTTTGGAGCTGAAAAGGAACTTACCCGTCGAGAATATCTTTGATAAGAGCACACAAGAAGGAAATATTGCATCTCTTTGAGAATAGACACGAATCAGATCGATCGTAGAATTTGTCAATCGTATCTCGGTCTCTGACATACATATACATATATACACATGTTTGCGTGTATTGTTCTCCGCTCACACTATTTCACACTATATTACGCCAAATTTTCTCCGGGTAGCCCCATCGTTGGCTAAGGAACGTTTTACATACGCATAAAATTTGTCTCGACATTATGCTGTTTAGCATGAAAACAAATCATTTTACTACGAGAAATAAATTGGTTAGATATTGTATTTTGGGAAACTAATATTTTCAGGGTTCTCGTTTTCAATTCTAATTTTGACATTGGAACAAGGAACGAGATATTTCTGCTCAGAATGTTAATAGACAGCGTAATACAAATGCAGAAGGACGTGTACCGTTGTTTCAGAGACTACGCAAAAGAATTCGACAAAGTACGCAACAAACACTTGAATGAAATGCTCGGCAACCTTGACTTATTTGGGAAAGACATTAAAATAATCAACTGGCAGCAAACCGCCTTCATACGAGCAGGAAATTAGTTCAGCAGATATAAAAAAAAAGACTAGCAGTATAGCCCGGCGTTGCTCGGGTGTAATGAAATCTTTAAAACTAATCCATGGTCCCATGGTTGGCACGATAGACTAAAAAACAATAGTTGTTTCCAGTTAAGGCGAAACCGTAGACTGAAAGAAAAATAAATGGATGTAAGTCAAATTTTGATTTCCTGGTATCGATATCAAATAAGTTTTTTCCGTCGTAAACTGAATTTTGAAGGCTAAATAAGTCCTCTGAGTAAATGGTATCATGGCTGAGACTAAGAACTATAATTATACCTACTTAGAGCCAAACCCGAAGCAAAAACTAAAGTAAAAGAGCTAAAAAAGTACAGATATACAGGCAGATAAAGACACACACACACACACACACACACACACACACACACACACACACACACGCGCGCGCACACACACACACACACACACATAAACATCTTACCTTTTATATATATATATATATATATATATATATATATATATATATATATGTTATCAATTTTCCGCACTATTGTAAGAACTCCAACCTTGAAACTTCTGAATATCGTTTCTTATGTGTTTGTTTATGAGTGTATCAAATTTGATTTAAATCGGACCACTGCTTCTATAACCCGATTGTTTTGATTATCGATTTTCGATATTTATCGGGGGTAACTCGACACAAACGCGAGCTAAGAACACTCGCAGACGTTTATAGTACAACTGTGTACATTTTCAAGAAAATCGGTTCAGACATTTATAGGTAACGGGCACACATATACACACAGACAGACAAAGTTCCATTTATAAATAAGTTTAGATAGAATGGGGTGTAAGACAAAGATTTATCATCTCACCAAATCTATTCAGCGAGAAAATTTTGAGTGAATGAGAGGTCCTGACAAAATTCGTCAATGGTGGCCAAAATATCAAAATCTGAACAATTTAAGATACGTAGATGTTACAATGCTGATTGCAGACACGGATAGGAAACTATAGGATCTTTTAAAGAAGGTAGCTAAAGATATATTAATTAAAAGAAAACTGAGTACGTGGTCTTCAGTAAAAAGAAGAGCCCAAAATGTCAACTAGACGCCGGAGATTCTAAAATCAAGCCGGCAGAGAAATTTGAATACATGAGGAAGGAAAGTGAAATCATGAGATCCGAAGACCAATTGGAATGATCAATGATCCATTCCAAAAGCTGATTAGAGTATTGAGAGACAGGAAAAGCTCATTGAAAACAAATAAGATAGTACTGCATTGCCATTGTGCTTAATTTACTTATAAATTATTGTTACAGAATGAGTCGGCTGGGTCATAATGGCAAACTATGGGTCATGGGATTTTGTTGTCATAGAATTCTGACAGTGATGGACTGTCGTTAAGTTTTGATATAAGACTGAAAAACACGAAAAGCAGCAGTCTAATTTAATAGTGGACAAGTTGAAGACTCTGAGGTGACTTCCTCTCCAAGATTCTTTTCTGTGCTTGTGGTTTCAGCTGAGGAAAAAACCAGACACATGGAGAGGATAGGTAGCTGGATGACTTTTTGACCTCTATCTATCCACGCTACACTGTTTTAAAGAAATAATGTCTACTATGTCATTCACAAAATAAGTAGAATAAAAGAAACCTGAAGGAAAATTATACCAAGCCCTTTATTACAATCACTGGGGTTATATCATCCTCATTCCTTACGTAAAGCCTTGATTGGAAGTCATGAGTTATCTCCCTCTAACTCTGCAAGTTACTTGTTCACCACTGCTGTAGCCTGGTATTGAACTCATAACTTTTTGGGTCAAGTCACAGGAACTAACCAACGTCTATATTCACTGAGTCATGGCCCAGTGTAATAAAGGTTTTGATTCGAAATTCCTAGCACCTGAAGAAGGCAGGAGCGTACAACGTCCAAGACGTCGTACAAATAGTAACACAGATGAGGACAATAGTCCGAATAATGTAAACACTGTAAATACTACCTCATCTCAGAAATATAGACAAATACGGATATATAAAGTTGAAACTTTGTTGAAGTTTCGTTACACCCCTAATGAAATGAGCAACATGTAAAATCCTGAGTGTTATTTTCCAGACAATGGGGTGACTACGGAAAACACAAGAAGTAATATTTTTCATAGTGGGTAAAATTAACGCGTTGTTAGTTCACAGAAGAAAATTATACAATCTTTAATTTATAAATCCCACAGTTTAAACCAAGGTCATGACCCCCCACCCCCCAAAAAAACCTCCTGCAATCTTAATATCTTCAAATCAAGTGCCAATCGTTAAGTACTCTCCATATCATCTTAATTATCATATTCTCATTCCTTCCATTAAATTTATATCTCTCATTTCATTTCATAATTTTCTACCTAGAGTCGATTTTGAACCTTGTATTGAGTGAAAATTAGTAAAACATATCTCCCAAATAAATGAACATTCAAAATGCAATCTCTCATCCGAAGTAAGGATAAACAGCAAATTTTAATTGTAGCAAACTTTCTAAGCTATTTCTATTTCTAATATCAATCGAAAGCAAAAAATAAACTTCTGATTACATCTCGAACGAGATGGGTGTTCGTTTGAGCATTAAACATTCATAAATGTCTTCGATTTATCGATCTACCCAGAGGATATGGCGTCTGTTTAAATTTCGACAAGTGGATAAGACTGTAGTTAATGATAGAATATATTCAAGATGGACGTGAAGTCTCGTTTCGATCAGTAATGTTCATTAAAATTTAAAACGAGTTTTTAAAACTCGATTGTTGTTCAATCATTTGTCAACATAAAAGTAAATCTATGAGATGAAGTGTTTTTTTTTTCCTAAAATGCTTACGTTTATTCTGACAAGATTTAAGATAAGCGCATCAAAGTATAAACGATGATCGGTTGTAAGCACAAGTCTTCTTCTTTTACTATGTTCCGTTTTCCTTCAGGACGTGGAAGATTCTGGTACGCCAAAAATTTCTGTTCTTCAAAGCTATTAGTCAATTTTGATATTTTGCTATCTCTCCTAATCACTACTTCTATGTGACCTATCCCTTCAGGACGTAGGCGATCATGGCTTTCCACGAATTCCTATTGCTGGTGGCTCTTAGCACGCCTTCTCCTGTTACACCATGCAACCCTCGTTCCATCATCCACCTGATTAGGTCCTTCAAGTATGTTATCCGTTGTTTTCCCCTGTCTCTTTTCCCCTCTATCTGACCTGTTAGTATCAGGTTCTTTAAGCCCTCCTTCCTCATTGCATGTCCCAAGAACTTCAGCTGTCTCTTCCTGATGCTCAGTATTCATTTTCTTTTTGTTTCTATCATTACTCTGCCAAAATACTTTTTCAGAAAGTTATGCACCGTTTTTCGTGGATTTTCTTGACTTCAATATGTCCTGCTCTGTTGAATTTCCTAAACTCTTTCCTCATGATGACCCCTACAAATTACAACTATCTCTTTTTGATGTTAAGTATTTTTTGTTCCCATTGTTAAATAATCTACCCTTCCTTTCTTCTTTCCTTCGTTGCTGCTGATTTTTGAATGCAAAGTCAAAGTCGCCGTTTTGTTGAAAATTATAACAATCAAGACAGAATCTTTATCATCTATGCATTTCAGTCTCTTCACTATCTATCTATCTATCTATCTATCTATCTATCTATCTATCTATCTATCTATCCCTAAAACTCTGTCGGGTCTATCATGTTCACCCCATTGTGTTCTCAGCATCCTTCTGTAGAATCACGATTCTTTTGAAGATTGTCCAGCATTCACTGCTATTTAGAAGGATTCTAAACAATAACGGTTCAGCTTCTTTGTTTCTAACGAATTTTTCTGTTTCATAATATTTTGCTTAGGCCTATGGCCATATTACGTCGAAACAGCGGCTATCGTCCGATCCCCGAAGTTAAGCAATGCTGAATGGGATCAGTACCTAGATCGGTGACCGTTCGGAAATACGATTTGCTGTTAGCTTGGATGTGCAGCTAGTGCAATGGATAAGGTGTCAGAATGAGAAATCAAACAGCTGTGTTCGAATTCCAGTCAGGTTTTTATATTAATTTATACTTAAATACGGTAAGTATTCAACTCTTCTTCTTCTAGCCTTGGCTTCAATAGTAAGATTTGTATCAGAAAATCATTATCCCAAAAAGATTCTTACAATCAAAAAAAGTTGATAAGCCGTAAAAAAAAAACAATCAGTCAATACCTGCTTAGCTTTTAGAAGAATTTAATATCAGCAGAAAATTCTGGTAAGCCCTGATGAGTTAGCACATTCTTATACATTCACGAAACTTCGAAATCGCTGATCAGCTAAGTGACAATTTTTTTATATTAATACTATTAATACTCTGTCTTCATCTCTGATATCAAGCACATTATTGCTAAGACTTCTTCTTTATATGCCGCGTCCCTTCAGGACGTAGGTGACCATGCACTTTTCCATACCCCTGTCCTTTTCCAATCTTGATACTTGTCTTCTTGGTATCACTCCCATACACTGCTTCATCATCCACTTGCTCAAGCCCATCAAGTATGTCACGCGTTATTTTTCCCGGTCTCTCTTTTCCCTTTATGCGTTTTGCGTGTATCAGATTTTCCAAGCTCTTTTTCTTCATTTAGTCAGTCAATTAAATGCCATACGTGATATACGCTTGGGCGATTATGTCTCGAAATAGACATGACTGATTGGGTAGAAGATTATCCTGCAGTAGGTTGCCATGACCTTCTGCGATAGACTGGTTGCCAGCCAAGACGATAGAACCCAATATGTCCTGTTATTTAACCTTGGAATTCGAGCTCGACTTCCCGATTTCTCGTTCTGAGCCGATATCCGCTACACCACAACGCACATTCCAAAAACCTCAGCTGGTTTCTTGATGCTAAGTAAAAATCTTTCTTTTCGTTTGCATCTTCTTTAACATATTGTCGTTGCTCACATGCCCTATCCATGGTTTCCTCAGTATCCTTCTGTAGAACTACATTCTGCTGCTGCTTCGAGTCTCATCCTTAAAGAAATTGTTCAGAATTCGTTGCCATATAGAAGGACAGATATCACATAATAGTCCAGTATTCTTCTCTTTGTGTCCAACGAAATCTTCGGTTCTCTCAATACTCTGCTTAGATTCTGAATAGCATCACTTGTCATAAATGTTATTCTACTAACAAACCAGTGACAGTCATAAATTTATTGCTTCAAAAAGTCTTTCAATTTAAGGAAAGTGACTGAAGCCAAGATTCTAGAACAGGACTGAATATTTTGCAGATTATACTTTAGGTTTTAATAAAAATTATCCTGATATAAAACAGATGTGTCAGCAATAGTCGATGCATGGACGATATGCAAAATTCTGGTGAGAAGAATTGTCTGGTATGAAATAGTAAACAGATTTTCTTCACTTCTGTTTTAGCAATTGACTCATGATACTCATTCCATTTCATGGAAGTAGAAAACCTGATACCAAGAAAGCACAATAAGTTGATCTGCTAGAGGTTAGCATGAGGCATAGTAGGTGAAGGAGGCTGTTTAAGATGATTAAAAAAGAGAAGATACCTTTTGAAGGTATTAATATTGACACAATTTTTTTTGCCAAACATTGGAGGTCATTTTTGAAATAAGCTGCCAATTTGATTTTATCGAATCTATTAGACTTACTATTAAGACAGAACCATCTTATATTTTTTCAGCACCAGTTTAAAAATAGAAATTGATGATTATAAAACGGTGGAAGTAAACAGGAAAAAAGACAAAATTGGTGTTTATTGATCCTACGATCGCTTCCATTTCGTAATCAATGTTCTTAGAACGTGACATGGTGGTATAAAAAATGTCAGACGAATCGGATCCACATTTCAAGTTGTCGTCAGTGAAAATAGTTCAAGTGATCAAGTCTTTGATATTGCGGATTTATTGCTTGGTACTATTTCTACTGTGGTTCTCAGTGTTATTAAAGGCGATTTTTCCTCTAATAAACCAGTAGCTATTTTTTTATGTCACTCATCTTGTAAATAATTCCTAATGACGTTCATTTAAGTAAAATGATTACTTCAACTATTACAATTGTCC